>BBSZ01013417.1:1967-18181 GCA_000981365.1 Subanguina moxae
ACACCCCTAAATTCAAAAAAATGTGTTTGTGGCATTGTGTTTTTGACCTATGTTTTGCTGGTGTGTTCTAGGCGTCTTGTATATCAAAATTTAGCTTAGAGTCTAGGCTACGTTTTGGTATATAACATGCCCAGAAGACACCAGCAAAACATAGGTCAAAAACACAATGCCACAAACACATTTTTTTCAATTTAGGGGTGTCGGCTTATCCAGGTTTGACTGTACTGTAAATGTATATATAAATTGTTGTGGCATAACAAATGTACCTCGTAACATGGTGTACAGCCATATAAACAGTGGAAGCGACAAAATGGAACGCACGGCAACCTTTTTTATAAAAATTCACGAAAAATACTTATTGAAGCAATCTGCTAAAATAAAATAAAATATAATTCCGAAAAATAATCCCC
Organism: Subanguina moxae; assembly: GCA_000981365.1. Lineage (NCBI taxonomy): Eukaryota > Metazoa > Nematoda > Chromadorea > Rhabditida > Anguinidae > Subanguina > Subanguina moxae. The sequence goes on from BBSZ01013417.1 coordinate 2,378, forward strand.
CCTCCAGTAATCCTCCTATCTACGATGAGATTAAAAAATAATCCCCCCTTTAGTAATCCTCCCCTCTATGAGGAGATTAAAAAATAATCCCCCCCCCCTTAGTAATCCTCCCCTCTACGCACAGGTTTGAAAAATAATCCTCCCGGGAGGATTAATAGAGGTTATACGGTATTTCATATCTTCTTTTGTTTGGTCATGTGATTTTTTAAAGGACTTGCTCCTGTGTTTAGGCTACTCCACTTCATTGCCTTCTCTTTCCATTATTTCACTATCCATCGATTGCCGAAGCATCTTTAACGATGTTTGGTTATGTTTGGTTTTGGTTACTGTATTCTCTCTAATTTAAAGGGCAGATTTAATTCTCTTCCATTGTGGCCGAAGGTGGCCATTTTGATCATTTGTTGAAATAGGGTTATACACCGTTTAAAAGCTTTTTGTCTGCTCTTTAACATGGTACCAAACACTTTGTGGGAAAGAGTACATTTCATCATTAAAAATAAGGTAAAATAAAATAATTCGTACAAACTTTTGCCTCACCCGATCCATCTGTCAACTTACCTCCCCCTCCTTCCCCCCCCCCCCCAGTACTTGGTTTTTGTAGGTAAATTGACCATATAGGAAGCATTTTTTGACCATTTGTAAGGGATAAAAGACTGTACAGGAGGAAGAAAGGACAAGTAAGAGGAGGGCACACTTTGGATGAAGGGGCCACTCTGTAGGCAAAGAGAAGATCTTGAGCATAGTTTTGTCAACTGGGCTCTACCACATAAAGAAGCTCTGTCATACATGCTATTTTCATGCATCCACAGCTTCTTCTCCAGTCATTTATGTCTCAGGTATGTTTGGGATACTATCCAGTAGAGTCGAAATGCAAAACTAAGCTAGGTCGGAGTGGAGCTAAGCCTATTGCAACAGTCTTTTAGACTTTAAGCTTAGCACCACTCCGGCCTAGCCGAACTGTTCACTGGTGACACCGACGTCAGTGGGCTATCGACAAATATATACCGGACTATGATATGGTTCTCAGAAATATACCGTATTCTCTCTAATAGAACCACACCCCCCCCCCAATTCAAAATCGTGTTTTTGGCATTGTGTTTTTGGCCTACTTTTTCCAAACACGTCTTAGGCAAGTTACCACTCAAATTGTAGCTTATTGTTTTAGCTATAAATTGGGTGGTAACTTGCCTAAGACTTGTTTGGAAAAAGTAGGCCAAAAACAGAATGCCAAAAACACGATTTTGAATTAGCGGGGTGTGGTTCTATTAGAGAGAATACGGTATGCAAAAAAAATAGTCGTTATGTGTTGTGAGAGTAAATAAAGTGCTTTCGTCGAAAAATTACAGCGCAGCCAGGTTCGGGAAGCGTACACCATTCCTCTTCCACCACTTGTAGTTTTAGCCATGACCAGGAGCAAAAAAAAGAGGAACAAAAGCATATAATAGACAAGTGCTCGGAATTTTCCAGCCTGTCACTCAACTGGAGGCTGGATTGTGAACGCTTGGCTTTACAATCCTAAACAGCTATCAAATATTAAGTTACTCTGACTTTCATAATTAAAAAAAATTTGCTTCAACTATAAGCTTTGTGCTTATTCTTCTAGAAATTATAAAAAAAACACTTCTAAGCTTGTTTTTTGCTAAGAGTTAGCGAAAAACAGCTTATTAAAGAGATCATGAAAATAAATAGCAGAGATAATTAATAATTTAAATGCATTTTATTCCTTTTTTTTTAAGCACGAATCGTCCAAAACACCACTCTTGCGAGTGTCAACCCCCTAAAAAGGATTGAGAAATCGTTTGGCTGGATGTATGCTACCACTAAACAAAAGACACGGAACCAATATAAATGGTCCCAATTGCCCAGTTTTTTGGAATATTCGTATTACAGTCAAACCTCGATATAACGGACCCCCGATATAACGAAACCCTCGATATAACAAACATTTTGGCTGGTTCTCAAGGGTTCGTTACACAGTCAAACCTCGATATAACGGACCCCCGATATAACGAAACCCTCGATATAACGAACATTTTGGCTGGTCCTCAGGAGTTCGTTATATCGAGGTTGGACTGTACCAAAATTCCTCTTTTTCATTAGCGGAAAAGAAAAGCTGCCCTCGCAATAAAACATTTACCATATTCTGCTGATCATTTTGAGCAGAAGATGTTTGAAAACCATAATAAATATTGTTGTTTTAAAAGCATTTAGAGCTGGTTTCGTGACTTCTGTTTCGTGAGAGCATGGTGCAGTTCTTAAAGACATCATATTTGTTTTTTCACTTAAGAAGTATTAATAAAAAGGCGTGCTGGCAAAAACATTCTAGAACAGGCAAGTTAGTCACACTTAATGAACTCTAAATGGTACTAAGTTGACAGCTGATATCGGGTGAGGCAAAAGTTTGTACGATTATTTTATTTTACCTTATTTTTAATGATGAAATGTACTCTTTCCCACAAAGTGTTTGGTACCATTTTAAGGAGCAAACAACAAACTTTTAAACGGTGTATAACTCTATTTCAACAAATGATCAAAATGGCCACCTTCGGCCGCAATACAACAACGGAGACGTTTTGGAAAATTATCAAATGCTTTCTTTATAATATCCAGTGGAAGACGTCTCCATTCTCGTTGCAACCACTCTTTTAGATCAGCGATGGTTCGGTGAGGCTCTGAGCACGCTCTCTTCTCCAGTTCCGGCCAAACAAAGTAGTCCATCACGTTTATTTGTGTATGTATGTGTAAATTTCTCAAAAGTATTGCCCTCTTACGGGGTGATTGCGGCTTGGAGTTGAGATGCGCGCACAAGCATACCTGAGACATAAATAACTGGAGAAGAAGCTGTGGATGCATGAAAATAGCATTCCTACCAGATCTTCTTTATGTAGTAGGTCCTTGCAAGGGAAAATATGTTCAATATTTTCTCTTTTCCTACAGAGTGAGCCCTTACTTGTCCCTTCCCCTATGCAGCCCTTTTTCCCAATAAAATATGGTTGAGTAGCTCCGGGGGCTTGGAGGCTTGGGGTTGAGATGCGCACACACACATACCTGAGACATAAATGACTGGATAGTGACTCTGGATGCATAAAACATGCATGCCAGAGCTTTTTTATGCGGTAGGCCCCACTTAACAAAACCAATTTCAGTTCAATTTCATACTTGGAGCAAGGTACTCTGTGAAGGTAAAACAGCTGAAGGGCAAATTACAAAAAAACACATAAAAAACAACAGGGAAAACCAAGGCGAAAAATGGGCCCGACTCTCTAATAAAGCCCCAATTACAATGCTGAGATGGTAAAAACGAGTTTTTGAAAGTGTGTACAGTGCATAGATAAATTAAGCGGAATTTTAACCAAGTTCTAGCGAATTAGCCATCCCCACTAAGCACACTAGTTCCCAATTTAGCTTGCAAGTTGGTGCATGTTCAACCTTTTGTACAAAAAAAGTCTATGCCAAAAAAAGGTCTTGCAGAGCCTTATTTAGTAAAAAAGCATGTGCTTTTGACGCTGACAAAAATAAATCAACAAAAAGCAATACTGTAAATTTAATTTAGAGCAGTCGTCAAGACAAACTTCGCATTACTCTAATGCAAAGGATAGACATTTTGGATGAAAAAAAAAGACCATTCTAAGTAGTGCCAACAGTGCACTAGGCTCGTGTTTAAAACTTCTCGACTAATTTCCTATGTAAGAGCCATTCTGTCTGGTTCTCGTCACATAATGAGCTAATGACTGGCCCAGCCAAAGACCACGCTTGGGTCTTTGGCCACCACCACTTTTTATGACCACTAAGTGCGAGCAAAGAATGCAACCAGCACATTTTTCTTTATATTGCCCTTTTTTTTTCAAAGAGAACGGCATTCTTTAATAGATCGGCATCCTCAATGGAAGGAGGGAGGGGGTCGAAAAAATTTTAAACTAGCAAGCTGCTAGTTTGAGTTTGTAAAATTGCTCAAAGGGGCAGGAATCTTGCTTGTCACAGCACTTTCGAAATTTAAATTCCCGCGGGACCACTAAAGGCTTAGGGTAGGTATTCCCTTAGGGTTAGGCCTAAGCGCGGGTAGGTAACGCTCATACAAAAAAACGTTATATACCATTTTGTAGAGCAGAAAATTCTGAGTCGAGTGACGTATTTATTTTTTCCTAACCAGAAGAAAAATTTTAAAATTTAAAATTGTGAGAAAGAACTTTATAAAAAAGAATACGGTACATCCTAGTAGCTTACAAATTTTCATTTGGATCGATGTCAATATTTCGTCGTGAAAAAATTTCGTTTATACTAAAATTTCGTCGAAAAATATTTCTTCTCGATAAAAATTTTGGCCATAGAAGCGCGTCCATAATTAGAGAGAATACGCTAGACAGGAAACGAAGCGAAACAAAACAAAGAATTTAGAAATACACTTCAATTACACAAGGATTTTATACAAAGACATGAAATAGACTGACTGAGAAGCCTCGTCAAAGGAGAAATTTTAGTCATCATCCACCATGTCAATACTATCCAAGCTCTTGTCGCGTTTGCTTTTTTTGATCGGAAGAGAAACGTCGGTTTTCTGGAAAAAATTGAAAAGCGGAGAGCGACAAAACAATCTAACCTTTTCGACCTTTCTTTCCTTTTCCTCTTTTTTAGACATTACAGGAGAAGATGAGCCGCTTGACTAAAAAGGGACCGTCATTGTAAAGTCATAATACGGAAAAGTTACGAAACAATATTACAATCTTAGTCTCTATGTCACTAGTCTTGTCAGTTGAAGTTGATGAACTGTTTCTCTAAAAGAATTCATAAAATTACGATGGAATCTTAATTACTAACAAGTCGCAGAGGAAAACGCACCTTGCTCTTTTTTCCACGCTTACTTCGGCGAGATCTCTTGGACTTCTTTTTGCGAAGAGACGACTTGCTTCGACTGGATACCTCCATTTTTTGAGCGCCTATTTTCTTGGCTTCAGCCAATTTGCCAGCGCTAGAAACCGCTCCGCGCTGCGTTGAAAGATCCACCACTTCTTCATGAACTGTGAAGGAGACAGAGTCAAAGATACCACCAAGTATTGGAATTCCGCTTTTGCCTTCCCGCTTCCTCTAAAAACATAAGATAGGACAATGATAACAAAAAATAATAATTACTCCACGATCAATTTCATAGCACATCCAGAGACCAAAGAGCAAAAAAACAATCCCCCATGGAAACTGCTGAGCTTCAGACATCATGTTTCAAGAACAAGCAAAGTCTAAAAAGAAATTAAACAGACCAATGTTTCATGATTCAAACCAGAAAAGAAATGAGTCAAAAGAGATAGGAAATGAGTTTAGAGTTGGCCGAAAGTTTTCAGCCTGAAAGTTTCATAACCGAGTAGCATTTTTTTTTGGGGGGAGGGGGGTTGCTGTTATAACCGAGTAGCGTCACTAATCCTAACACTAATCCTCAAACTAATCCTAATCTTTAAACTAACCCTAATCCTAGTCTTAACCTATTAGGATTAGTTTGGGGCTGGCCTAACTGTTAGGTTAGGGTTAGTTTGGGGCAGGCCTAACTGTTAGGTTAGGGTTAGTTTGGGGCAGGCCTAACTGTTAGGTTAGGGATTAGGGATAATTATGAAAACACTGAATTTAACGCAAGCCAAATGCTACCAGTTCCGATTTAAAAAAGGCGATTTTCCGTTTTTTTTTTTTGCATTTTCTGGCTGCGTGTGAAGCACCAAAATATGAACACTACTGAACATAAAAGGCAGATTTGACACGCCGTTTACGTGGGTCGGTGTCAATATTTCATCCTACAAAAATTTCGTCGGCAATTACTTCTTCTCGACAAAAATTTTGTCATATACCTATACTGAGTTGATGGGTGTCTTTGGTCCCCCAAGGTATACTACGTTATATTAGAAAATTCAATACCATGTTTTAGTTACTGGAGCTGGGCAAAAAGAGTCTTTAGATGCATTTATGATCAAGAGTACTGCTCGGATTCATCTTGCAGGTATGTATGTGCGCAACTCTAACCCCTCAAGCCTCCTACGCCCCCGGAGGGCCCGGAGGGGGCTTGGAGGCTTCAGGGGTTAGAGATGCGCACACACACATACCTTAGACATAGATGACTGGAAAGTGACTCTGGATGCATAAAACATGCATACATGCCAGAGCTTCTTTATGCGGTATGCTCCAGTTAACAAAACCATGTTCAATTTTATACTTGGAGCAAGGTATTCTGTGAAGGTCAGACGACGCATATGTACAAAAGAAAAAGCTGTAGTCAATTGTAAAAAATTTAGAGATACAGTCAAGTCTCGATATAACGGCCCCACTCGGAACCAGGCTTAGGGGGCCGTTATATCGAAACTTGACTGTACCCTTATTATAAACTATCGACGAAATTTTTGTTCGACGAAAAATTTTGGCCGAGTCCCTTTCATTTTATGTGTATTTTCTTCAACAGCCTCAATTTCCAAGCGTAGTAAATTTGTTTGAATTTTAAAAAAGCCTATATGCACTTATCCAAATCCACTTTTTTTTAGTTTAATATTGCTTATTTAAAGCCTTACTATTTTTGGTTTCGAAATTTTAAACTAAAGGTCTTTACCAGAGATAAGCCACCGTACAAACAAGCAAAAAATCATCAAAAAAAAAATTGAAAATAAATTTTTGGTCTAAATGGCAACATATATTTTTTGCAGTCGCATTTGTAGTGCAGAGAGCAAAGTAAGGGGCTCAACTGGTGGACTGGCTGATCTGCGCAAATGACAACTCTGGGAATGGGCAAAAAGATTAGAAAAAGATATTAAAATGAGTGTATTGCACAACTCTTGCCTACATAAAAAACATCTAAAAAATACAACCGGATATTACATAAAAAAAAAAGAAAACATGGTATAGAAAGACAAAAGATGTCGGACAACAAGAAAAAATAATTAATATTTATGCGCGTAAATGGGTGAGTTGATTGCAGCAAAAAAATAATTCTTTTTGTTGACAGAATAATGGGAGTAGGGAAAGCAGTGGTTTGCGCATTTAAGTGTGGTGGCATTTACAAGAGGGTCTTTTTGACACTCAAACAGAGTGATTTGCGCCTTTTAGTACGAAAAATTTAGTGGGCTATCGTTAATTACTCGTCCTTCTTTGTTAATTAATAAGTGTTTAAAAACCATTTTTAAGTAACAATTTTGCTAAAAAGAGGCCAAAATAGTAACTTAGAGGGGAATAAGGGGTGAATTGGGAGGAGAAGGGAATGATAGGAGGCCACTAAACCAGGGTTGCCAATTGTTCTTTTTATCAGGTGAGGCAAAAGTTCGTACAAATTTAAATTTAAACCTTATTTTATAGGATAAAATGTACTCTTTCCTACGAAGTGTTTGGTACCATTACCTCTTCTTTCATTTCATATATAATGCTTTTTTGATATTCATTGCTTTTATTTTTTAGAATGAGCTTTACTTCCCGGACTCGATCAGTATCGACACTTATTGGACTCGGGACGATGGAGAGTGGCCACCGAATTTCGCAGAAGGAAACGTGATGGACTACTTTGTTTGGCCGGAACTGGAGAAGAGAGCGTGCTCAGAGCCTCACCGAAGCATCGCTGATCTCAAAGAGTGGTTGCAACGAGAATGGAGACGTCTTCTATTGGATATGATAAAGAAAGCAATTGATAATTTTCCAAAACGTCTCCGTTGTTGTATTGTGGCCGAAGGTGGCCATTTTGATCATTTGTTGAAATAGAGTTATACACCGTTTAAAAGCTTGTTGTTTGCTCCTTAAAATGGTACCAAACACTTTGTGGGAAAGAGTGCATTTCATCATTAAAAATAAAGTTTAAATTTAAAATTTTTAGTTTCAAAACTTTATGCTCATCATTTTTTAAACTCAGTCATTCATTTTTGGACAGACGTAAGGAATCTGCTTTAGGTGGAAATAGGTCAAGGTTCTTCTCCAAGAGCGGGTGAATTATGATATCGACAGCACCGGCGTCTACGGAAGGAGTTTTATTAAAGAATTGGGCTCATTTTTTGCTCATTTTGAATTCTACCATGTTTTGGTTACTGGAGCTGGGCAAAAAGAGTTTTTAGATGCATTTATCCTCGAGAGTAATGCTCGGATTAATCTTGCAGGTAAATCTGTGCGAGCATCTCTAACCCTTCAAGCCTCCCTTTAAGCATGACATTTTTCCCAAAAGTGCTTAAATATATGCACCTCCCCCCCCCCCTTTTTCAACGATTATTTTCATGCAGTTTTGTGTATAACACCCTACACACCATTCTAACATAAAAAGCCTTTTTCCAACAAGAATCGAAATGTACTTTTACACATTTATAGACTCGATCAACAATAAACAGCTTTCAATTACATAGCAAGGCGACAAATAGTGACAAGGACGGAGAAGTGATTAATGGCAAGAATGGAAGCCTTTTTTGGATGTTCAACTGTTCTGCTTCTTCGACCACCCTTCTTCTTTTTTTTTTTCTTCTTTTCTTTTTTATGATGAGGCAGTTTTTTCGAGAGTGAATGAAAAAGGCGACTGCTGCCTCTGTCTTGTCCAACCGAAACAGTTATTGTTGTTGGCAAATGTATTTGATTATAAAAAAAATTCTCGGGTGTCAATTAAATTAAACATTTTCTACGAGGAAATGTTTAATTCACTCCATTAATAGCAAATTTCTAAAATTAAATTTTGTCTGCTTCAAGCTCTCAAAAGAGGGAACTAGGGGATATAATGGGCGGATTACGCACTATGTTGAGTCCTCCCAAAAATAAGTTTAAACCACTGTTTCGTGTGTTTTGAGGTCTCAAATGTGTAGAGAACATGTTTTTAGGTGGGGGAAGGAAAAAGAAAGACAGTTTTTGGAAAAAATTTGACTTTATGCCCTTAAGGGCCCAGGTTAAAGGGATTTGGAGGGCAGTTGGATACCGGTTTTTTGTTTATTGCTTGTTTTTCTGACTAGAACTTGGCAAAAAGAGCTTCTGAGTGCATATGCTATTGAGAGTGTTGCTTGGATTCATCTCGTAGGTAAGTTTGTGTGCGCATCTCAACTCCAAGCCCCCGTAAGAGGACTTCAGAAGGCACTTGGGACTTGAGATACGCGCGCACAATAGCCCTTATCTCTTCTTTCATTTCATATATAATGCTTTTCCTCACCTAAAAACATGTTTTCGACAGGTTTGAGACCCTCAAGCACACGAAGCAATGGTTAAAACTTATTTTTGGGAGGGCTCAATATAGAATACTTTGACCGATATATTTTATAATAGGCTTATTTTATAATATATTCACTAATAAGTTACTATATAAATCTGCAATTTTCATGCCAATTTCAGTTGCAAAAAGTTAAACAATGATTTTTGTTTGAGCGTCTATGATGAAATTGGCTACTGGACGCTTGTAATGGGTGGAAAGATTGCGCAACAGGCTAGACTGGTCAACTCATCCACACTCCTTGGCTCAGGTCATCCCCTTGCACAACCAGTCAGAAAATGGAGCACTAATTACCTTGCTCTAATCACTTCCCCCCATCTCTTCCGCTTGCAATAAAATAGATATATTTTTCATCGGGAAAAGTAAAAAATGTGCAAATTAAAATAGGCTTTTATATGTCTTTCTACCAGCCAAATACAAATACGGCAGCCAAATGTTGGAAGTGACTCATATTGAATGAATCATACATAATATGTGCATTAAAGCAGTTGCCATTAAAGATTCTTTGCTAGAAAAAGCCTTCAGGTAATTCTATTATAAGTCTGGAAGAGGCAATATAAACAGTATAAAAAGACAATATTTTTTAAATAAATTCTGCATTCAACGCATTTTACGTTGCAGTTCAACAAGCAAGGCTTTTATATGTAGTTTATAAGTGTACAGTCGACTCTCGATACAAGAGCACCACCCATTGAGACCGACAGTTTGTGCTCTTGTAGCGAGAGTGCTCTTACCGCATAACCTCTATTAATCCTCCCCTCTCTCTCGTCAGGGCGGTCGGTGGTCAACAATTTTTTACGGCTCAACCACCCGACAATTGGGTATTGATACCATACTCAAAAATGTAGCTGAGATTCGGGGCTGTACTTTTGAGTATGGTGTCAGCACCAAATTTTTTTTTTTTGAGCCGTAAAAAATGGTTGACCACCGACCGTCGTGACGAGAGGGGAGAGGATTGATAGTGGTTATACGGTATATCAAGAGTTTTTGGTAAAAGACACATTTGAAGTGCCTTTATAACGAGAGTTTCACCAATAACAAGCTTTATACCGAACAATCAACAACAACTTAGCACTTGAAATTCAATTCACCACTGGCTGGAAGATTTTGGTTCCTGACCGTCTTGATCCAAAGGACGAGCATTCCTTCCATATTTTTGTGCATACCCGGGTTTAGTCTCAACCGCTTCTCATTCCCAACAACTTTGATTGCTTTCAGGACTTCATTTTTGTTGTAAATTGTGTTTGTCTGTTTGTCTTGAAAGTTTGAACTGTTCGGCAAGCTTCAACTGGTTGTCGTTTTTCGCACACGCCTCAATGATTGCTTCTTTCAATTCCAGCTAGACGGCCTTCTGCTTCTTTGGGCTAGACATCTAAAAACTTAGAAATGAGAACACCATGAGAAAATTTTGAGACCCTAAAGCACACGTAACAGTGATTAAAACTTATTTTGGGAGTACTCGATATAAAATTTTCGGGTACTTGGAGCCAAAACCCGAAAATTTTGGGTAGCCGACAGCCCTATTCCTAAAACAATTTTTTGTTCCCTTGATTACTAAATTGATTTTTTTTTCCCCTTCTTATTTACATACAAGGAAAGCCGTCAAATAATAATTTGATTCCGCCATTTATTAGCAGACAGCATGCAAAAAAAAAGAAGTAAAAATGATAAATTTTGATTTTCATCGACCAACATAAAAAAGAACAGAGAATACCAACAGAGAGTAATTGACCAAACAAACCAGACTGATTTGGATCACTCATATTCGGTAGAAATTCGCCGTTCTCTCTTCTATCGCTACTTTTTTGCGCCGATTCGGGGCGGGGGGAGTGAATTAATTTGGCGAGTCATTTGCGGACACCTAACCCTAATTTAATTTTAGTTAAACTTTTTTTTTGTAATGCTGACTACTGAGCCAGTTGCTAAAAAAACTGCTCCCTTTCCAATCAATCAAATTTTTTAAGTGGAAATTTTAAACTTTTTGCTTTAACGCTCTTTTCTCGTTTCACTCCAAAAAAAAATAAATTGGCCAGAAGGTCAGGTGCTGCACTTTTTTGGATAGAGAATAACCAGGAAATAGAAAATGGCAGCACTCAAATTAATAAATAAAAAGAAGTATATATTATAAGTTTTAAACAGTAAAAATTACCACTTTTAAATCAGTATTTTTTTTTGGCGCTACTAGGATATACCTCCCCTCCAATAATAGCAACTGGGGTATACCCAACCTCAGGTACTACATTTAACCCTCAGGTCACTAATAGAGGTAAGAAAAAATTATATAGCACACTTAGTGCAGTGAATAAATGCAAAATTTGCTCGTATACGCTAATTTACCGATGTTTATTAATTAAGAAGGTGCATGCTATTAATGACAATTTACCTCCTCCTTTTTAGCAAACTCACATGACGTGTAATAACCGGCAAAAATAAACGCACACACACTTGTTAATCCCTAACTTTATTAAACTCTAAATTTTAATCACTTTGCACTAACTAAAAAACCAGAAAGAGCGGAAAGAATTAAGGACATATACGTAAGACACGAGTGGGTGATTGATTTACCTCATTCTTTATAATAAAAGGATACTCTCTGATAGAAGCGCCTTAGGGAGGGGGTTGGTTGAGAAGTAGATGGGTTAGCCTTTTATTAAAAAGAGACTCAAATTAAGATTTCCGGTAAAATTGCGTTTTTCCCGTCAATATATCTATTTCTTTCGTCAACTTTTTAAAGCACGATTATCTCAGTTGTTTTATAATGTTTTTTTTCAGCCTTTATTCCCAGATCTCCTTCTTCAAATGAGGTGCAGTAAAACCTCGTTTTAACGGCCCTCGATTATTTAAAGCACCCCCTCTGGGCTTAATTTGCCCACAAAATATCAATAACCAGACCGCGATTTAACGGCCTCCAAGGGCTGGTCCCAGGGGGCGTTAAATCGAGGTTTGACTGTATCAACTTACTTGAAAATGCGAAGGGGTTAAACGAAAGAAGTACCCTGACTTAATATTGCTAAAAAAAGTTAGTGAAAAAATAGGTGTCCAGTGGTAAGAATCCCGAGTTAAGGGTCTTTGCTTCAGATAGCTTTTGTTCCAAATTTTTCCAGAAACATCAAGGCTGAAGATCAGAAAGAAAAGAGATGGCTACCAAAGGTTAGAGCTAGAAGGCGAGAGCAAAGAAATATAAGAAAACCAAAATTCTTTTAAAGAAATCCATTAGGAATATGAGATGGAGTTTTAAACTTTACGGGAAAAATAGACCATTTGACGAGACATTCCACATACAGTTTCAGAGTGAATTCGGTATTTTGTTTTATTTGGCCACAGAATTTTCAAGAATACTAAATATGTCCTGCAATTTGTCTTTCAAGATACTGATTTCGACAGATTCATCTTTTTCGCACCCTAAAGCTGCCATTGAAGAAAGACACTCGTCAAGAGGAGTTCTCCCAAAATGATCTTGTGCTTGAGTATTGGCTCCATTAGTGCAAAGAAATCTGACTACTTCATTAAGTCCCCTGGCAGAAGCCTGAAATTAAATTAAATAGTGATAATCAACAAAGCGGGCAGTGCTGGTTATTTAAACCTGTGATTCACTAAAAATACAGATTTTTAAAATAGGAACTGCTTCAAATTTATTAAAGGCGCAACACTTTGCTACGCCACAAAAATTTGCATGTGCTCATTTACAGTATAGTCAAGTCTCGATATAATGGCCCCCTCGGGCCCAGGCTTAGGGGGCCGTTATATCGGGAAGCTGTTATACCGAATATATTTTTTCTTAATCGAGACCGACAATAGGGGGCCGTTATATTGAGAGTTTACTGCACTTATTTTCAAAAGGATTTCTTTATTCTGAGACAGCCCAGAAGGCAAAAAGATCTCAGGAATGCAAATCTGAAAAGAGAATTAATGACTTAATCAAAAATTTTTTAGATAGTTTTAGCAGTGTGGATTAAACTCTAATGCGATTAATTTTTTAAGCCCAAATACGAAAAAAATATTTTTCGAAAAATTCAACAATACTCAAAAATTTAATTCGATTTTTTTCGAACGGATTGGATCAAGTCAAAACTTCCCCGTCAAATTTTTTCATATTCAAATATTCAAGTTATCAGCACTAATAGCAAGACGAACCACATGAAGAGCAGTCCGTTTATCATAATCCGCAGTGGAGATGTCTACCTTGGCTTCAGTCCATGCTTTAAGAGCTTGAAGATCAGATTCACCAGCCGACAGGCACATTTCAACACCTGAAATATAGTAAAGAACAGCCATTAGCTTCTTTTTACCCTCAAAAATTTAAACCAAATGGTAGTAGACAACTGAGAATACCGAAAAATTAAAATTTGCGGGATTTTAGGTCAAAATCGGCTCGGATAAGATCCCGTGCCGTGAACATATCTAACATTATCACCCATGAATAGAATTATATGTGATTTTCTTCCAAAAAAGCCTTAAGCCTAATCCCACTAAGCCAAAGGAAAGTCAAAGGTCACATAACGATTTATTTTAAAAAGTGCCTATGCTCTTTGTCGTAACGAATGATAGTAAAAACTACTTTAATTGAGTCAAACCCACCAATTCTTGGTGATGAAGCAACAATCTGACCACCAGCTTGGAGAATAGCTTTGATGACTTCCAAATTTTTCGATCGAACGGCACACATCATTGCATTTTCATCGCGCGAGTCTCTGATAAATCCGGACTGTAATCACAAAACAAAAACAATTACCAACCTGGCGTGAACAGAAACACCATGCTTAAGCTAAAACGTGTCACCACTATGTGTCATCACTAGCTTAATTAGTTGATTGATAATACCAAATAGATGACAGCATCCAAACTACCAGCCTCAGCGGCCACATGCAGAGCTGTCCGTAAATTGTAGTCCACACTTGTCACATTGGCCCCACTCAAGCGAAGATTCTACAAAGCAAATATTTTAATGGTAACTTTTTTCAATTACAAAGAGTACCTCTAGCAACTTGACATCATTGACATGTGCGGCATGACAAACCAACGGAGGGAACATAGCACTTCTTAAAAGACAAGTTTCTGCCGATGAGGTCAAGCACAAGAATTTAGCCAAACGAGGGACTAAAAATTTTAAGGATACCTCCTAAGCAACAACGCTTCACTATTTTTTTGGGTCCTCTTAAATTGGATTAAAATTATAATTGTCCCGAGGTAATTCTTTTTTAAACCTCCTAGCTTTTTTATTCAACATGTCTCAAAAGGGGGTCTTCGTGTGTGCTGCATCACTTTATATGCTTTTCCGATTTTTCTACAACGATGTTACAGGCAAATGCCTTTTCTTGTGTCCTAGTTTCCTTTGCTTGTTTTTTTTTTTCAGATGAATGGCATCAGTTCGAGATAGGAGTAAGCTTCATCCACACTCTCAAGATAGTAAAGGACATTCAGCAATGAAAGATGTGCACGCGGGCGAGCCCAATTTTCACCTCTTTTGGTGACAATAATCTCTACGTATCATTTTCAGGTAGTTTTAGCATGTAACTATATACTTTCGTCGACGGCTTTCATTTTGAGGATTAAGTCGTAGCATATTTGAGTATGTGTTGTTTTTAGACCTACCGCTTTCTTTCTCACGCACATCTTTGGTTGCTGAATGCTCTTCACTATCTTAAGAGTATGGATGAAGGTCAGCTGAGGTCAGAATCCGAGGTCAGCTGCACAGAAGTTTAGAGCTACGATAGAATGTAAAAATTACTCACTGATGTCTAACTCATCCAGATGCTCTGCTCTAGTCACTGTCAACTCCCCGCGAATGTTTCTTTGCATCATCTACAAGTTATTGGATGAAACCAAAGGGTGTACGGGTGCAAATTGTTGCGAGCCACCAAAATCGGGCCACACTTTTTTTGCGTCCTAAAAACATGATTTCTGCGCTTTAAACCACTTCGACCAGATGCGAAACCGTGCTCCGGCCCAATGAAGAGACAAAAAATGTCATAAATAAACTTGAAATTTTGTGTGTCACGATTTTGTCCGATCTTGACCGTGTAGCACGCAAATAGCTTCTCAATTATTTCATTGCCTTTTTTGCAGTAGTAGCCAAGAAAAACTATTTTTATTTGTTGGCAAGATTTAACGCTAAACACGTGTTTTCTATGTAGTTATGAACTCAAATACTCACTTTTTACTAATCCCTTTTCAGAATTGAGAATAGCATTTTTTTTAATTAAAATATTAAATCAAAGAAATGCAGACATACACAAACATACTAACCATTTTTTTAGTCACTGAATCCCATTCGTCTTTGGAGAGTACGTAAGCGAGTTTTGTCTAAAACAACAAAACGATATTTGTTTGCGAGGAGCAGTCAAGTGTGAGTAGCAAACCCACCAAAAAATATCTACGTATAATTTCTTTAGCTAGCTACTTTTGTATAGAGAGCTCGTCAGAGACATGAGCTGCTGTTCATGTTAAACTTTCACTTGTAGGTTTTTTAGCAACCTATTATTTCTAAGATATGCTTTTTGCATTTCTCTAGGTGTCCCTTACACTTGTTTGACCGTACCCTCATCTTTGATCGATTTAAAAAAAAATTATGATAGGGAATTATAAAAAAAAAGTCGACTCTACTGGATTAAACCCCCCCC
>BBSZ01013419.1:0-23814 GCA_000981365.1 Subanguina moxae
TTGAAAATTGCTATATTGCTGCACTCTCTTCAACAGATCCAACACTTTCAGCTTACTCTGTTGTAGTTCCAGAAGGTGAAGGTGATGATGAAGGAGAAGATGATAGAGATGAAGATGTTGGTGGCTTTGTTGTTTTTAATGGGTGCATAGAACTTGTATCAACTGCTTTTTAATTTAGTATTCTAATCTAGGAAGCACTGGTTTGACAAATGAGTCCATTTTAAGCTGGAGAACTGTAGATTGGCCCATTCTTTGTGAAGCAAGATTGCCGTGATGGTCATTTTAAAAAGGTCTAAACAAAAAATTACAAAGACGTTAACAATTTTTTCAAACCATAGGGTAACATAGTTGTTTTTGAACAATTCAGCAAACCTTATATATTAAATCTGTTGTAGCGACTTGGATTTGGACTAATAACCATCGGTCTCGACAGTATATTCTCGGTGATGTTGGAACTCAACCAACGTGATTCAGAGCTGTGTGCCCAAGCGCTTCAATCCTTGCTACAACTTCTTCAAAATTTGCTAGCTGACGCTTTGAGGTTTGTACTTATTTTGGCGGACATGAACATGATTTCGTTGCGGCCGTTTCATTTAAGGTTATTATTAGTGGTTTCGAGTAGCAATAGTTGTGGAGTGATTGTGGTTTAGTAAATTAAATAATTTATCTCCTTCCTTCCTGAGGCTTGGGTTTGGCCAGCGCACGTTAGCCGTGAACCGCCAAATCTGGGTGAGACAGGGTATAGTCATGGCGCGACAAAAAAACGGCCGTGACGAAATCATGGGATGGAACGTTATTTTGGATGGTCTTCTATCAGTGGCCCACTCTCTGTGTTGTTTCAGGGATGAATCCAGATCTGTGGTTGAAAGAATGCACAATTTATTGAAGCGCTTGAGGATGGAAGGTTTTTTTTTCTACAAAAAATTCAATCCATTGATTATTTTCCCAGTTTTTTAGGTAATGCGTCTGTTTCCATCTGTGCAAACGCTTGTATGATTAGTCTGTCTGTGGCATATGGTCATCCTGAATTTGTACTCTCTACTGTTTCTGCTTTGTTTTGTGATGCCAAGAAGAACATTCCTTTCAATCAAGTATCTCTTTCTTTTCTCAGAATAATTCTTTCGTCTTTTCTTAGATAACTTACTTTTAAGCTTTCTTCGGACTGCAACATATTGCCCAGAAATTTCCAAAATCTTGCTTTATCTGTTCAGCAAAATGTTCAAAGAGGGCTAGGTCTACCTGAAAGGTTTAGGCATTTTACTTTTTCATTTTCACCAGTTTATTTTAGTGAGCAGTTATCTCGATGGTCAAATTTGTTGAAAAGTGCTGATTTCTTGTGCGATTTTGAGTTGCTTCTTCCGTCTAATCAGTCTTCTCTGTCCGATTTCCACGGTGCTGATGGTGCTTCATTGATGGCTGGTGGTGCACTTGTTTCCAATGGTTATCTTTACAAACTTTTATGTCCAAACTAACGTTATGCTTAATCGTTGCAGGTTCCTATGTGTTTGTTCTCACAATGTATGGATTGCTGAAGACAGGTTAATCTACTAACAGATGTAAAATATCTAAACTGACTGAAATATAGGCACTGGACTGACTGAAACTAAAAATGGCGAAATTTTGACATGTAATGAGCTTCTCAAATACAGATGAGTTACATTGCCTTTGTCTCGCATTATTAAATAACCAACCAAAACTAATCTCTTTACACACTTGACTAAAAATCAGTTTTACTGAAGGATCTGTTCTTCTGGTGTGTAATCAGTCTCTCTACCTCCGTCGAAAACACTCCTCTAGACTTTGGGTACTGGATGTAGAAACTTTGAGAGAAATTGGCGAGATCATGCTGCCCTCTCTATTGTCTGAAGGTGTTCTATTCTCCGACGGAAGAAGTTTTTATCACGCTCTTTTGGATGAACAGTGGAATTTTACTGTAAGAAAGATGTTTTATATATTGTGTGACAACCATTTTTATATCAACCTAATAATTTAGACCACGCTTTTGGATGATGTCACTTTCACACCTGTCCTGGGTCAAAAAGTGAGACAAAGTAGTCGTCTTATAGAAATTGGGTACACCACAATAGGAGACGTCAATGCTTTTCAAAACAGCCTTCTTCAGTCGATTCCATCATCACTTCAAGGTTACTCTGCATCTGATGATCACGCATGATGACGTTCAGAAAATTTTTACAGGAATAATTGTTGATATACAACTGAGCGCTGACATTGGATTTATCTTAACTAGACATGGAAAAGTATTTTATGCGGGTCGTGGAAATGCCTTCGATCTTCAGGTTATTTTTTACTACACATTAAGGGAATGCTTCTAAAGAGTGTATCTTTTGAGTAGAAATCCAACTTATTACATCCCTTCAATGTTCTGCTATTTTGTGCAGTTAGACTCTAGTTACTATAGATAGAAAAGACCTTTCAACAGGACCCCGGGATGGGACTTTTAGTCAAAATTTGGCCCAAATTTCACCACAGGGGACTGTGACACGGCAGTAAAACCAAAAATTTTTGGGGCTGCCAGAGCACTAAAAGTTGTAAAAATCACAATTTTTTTCTAGAAAATGCCTAGGATATCAAAAGTATGATAGATTTCTTGCATAAATTACGCAATATTTTTGTACCAAAATCAAGCAAGTTTTGATTGTAAACCTACTGCTTTTCTAGGATACGAATACAGCGTGGACTGAGCTAAATTTGTTAGAGCCGATGGTTGGAATGACTTGTCACAACAACTGCCTAATCCTTCGCTCTGGTTCTGGTCATTTGTGGGCAGTGGGCTCTCTGACCGATTTCTTCTACAATCAACCTTATTCTAGGGCATCCAGCAAAAAGGCTAGAAAAATTCGTATTCCTAACAAGTGGAATTGCTATTTCGCTAATTAAAATGTATTTTGTAACATTTTAGGAGGAGATGTGTAAGTGTGGCCAGCACCGTCGGTTGCATGGGCTATGTAACTGAGAATGGCCAATGTTTTTTCTACGGCCGACATGTGATCACCTCGCAGGATGTGTCCGAAGGACTCGACTCAATTCCAGCTGCTAGTATTGCTTTGGGTAAGACCCATGCTGTTATTGTCAGCAAGAGTGGAATGCTATACACGTGTGGTCTCAACAATATGAATCAATGTGGAAGGGAAGAGGTTCCTTTAATATTCCACCAAAAATGGTTAATATCCACAAAATTGTCACAATTTTTGTATTTAGACTCCTCGCTTGGCCATCCCGTGTCCATCTACCTCTCCTGATGCATTCAACAACCCCAGAGCCCTGCCCGGCTCCACCAACTCCATCCACTCTACTGGCTCAAGTGGAGTGGGTTATTGCCCTAAAAATATTCATTTGTTTGTAAAAGATGTTGCTTCCATCTGTCTGAGATGTGGTAAATGTTCAGCCAGAGGAGAGGCATGCCCCTTTTCAACCAAAAATTACTGCTCCTCTCCAAGCCGTTTGATGGCGCACAAGTTTTTGGCCGCTTCTTCCACATCCTCTCCAACTATATTACCAAGAGGCTCTCCTTGTTTGTGTGGAGTGGGCGAAAGTAGTTGTCTGAGATGTGGTATTTGCCGGTATTGCGGCGATCTAGTGGCTATAAATCAACAAGGAAGTTTGTCAATTGATGAAAAATTGGATGAAGAAGAGGAGTACGGCAATTTCAAAAGCAAGGCTATGGACGAGGATGGGCTGGAAGAGGTCAGTGCCGTGGAAGAACTCGAGGAGGGACAGCTTGTGATTACAAGCTCGGCAAGAAGCCCCCACAGAGAGGATTTAAATGAGAACATTAGTAATAAGAAAAACAAAAAATTGGTAACAGAAGCGGAAAAAAACTCCATCATTGGGAAGCCTTCTATGGTGCCGTATGGACTACAAGCTCATGATACGACAATGCCAGCCGGGCGCATAATCCTTCAAAGCAAAGAGCAAAGTGTCAAAGTTTCTTCCGTATCGGTTGGCAGCTATCACACAATTGTTTTGTGTGCGGACCACCAGGTTGGTCTTGACTTTAACTTTGTTGGTCTGTAAAAATACATAGACCTCCGAATACACTAACCTGTACTCCTTACAGTCTAAAATTTTAATCAAATTTTCGAATATTCGAAATCTCCAATATTCTTCTTCACTCTGCACCAGCCAAATCCTCAGTAAAACCTCTCCATCTTCATACTTTCAGAGAATTTTTTTAGTTCAGCGGAGAGATAGACAAAATAATGAAGTCGCAACTACTGAACAACTAATTTTTTATTTTTGCAACAATCAAAACAACGGTGGATGAATAAACGAAGCCGCAAAGCACACAAATCTAGCCTTTCTTGTCGGATGTCCTAGATTTCTTGTGCTTCTTGTCTGAGTAGATACTCACTCCATCTCTTAACTTTTCTCTGCCCTTCTTACGCGAATGACGAATATCTGCATCCTGTGACTCCTCCATGTTCTTTTTCTCTGAATGGCGACTGTTTTTGTCCCGCGACTTCTCTCCGCCCTTGTCGTCTCTTGATCGCTTCTTGTGTGTTGAATTCTCCTCATGTTTGCAAACAAATGCTTTCTGGAAAACGGACGCCATTGCTTCTTCCTCGTCATCAACACCCGGCGGCTTTTCTAAACTACTGTGATAATTGTTCGAATAATTATAGAAGAATTTCATTACCTTCATCTATCTTTGATCTCTTGAGTTCATTGCCACAATTTTTATAATCCGGTGACACAGTCCTCTTCCTGCTTCCAAATTCTTTTTCTTCTACAGGTTCCAGCCATTCTTTTTTAAACTGCGTTGGAAAGCATGGAATCGGAGCGATGGAAGAAACATCATCTGCGTCCAAGCCAGGAGGAGCTTCCACTAAAAAACGGCGCTTTAAAACTATGCGGGTATACAAGGTATACCTATAGACTGTGAAGCAAGACGCGCTGCACTCAAAGACACTTGTTGGAAGTTTGAAGAAGACACCGCGGAAATCGGAAAAATGCTTGCTTCACCATCAGTATTTGTCGTGGAAGCAGAGACATCGCATCCATGTAACTCTGCAAATACAACAAAGCGCATAGACAGCACACCTACTAACATTAAAGACCGCAACGATATTTTTTGGATGTTTTTCTGCAGACCTTTTTATCGGCTTCTTAAAAGTATTTTGATCAAAATAAATTCTTTCCAAAAAGTTTGACAAACTGTTATCTGCCAAGCTAGACATACTTTTCCTTCCCTACACACTGGTAGGAAAACTTTTCAATGTATTGTGGGAAAATGCAACCAACAATATACTCGAATTTCGGCTGTCTCTTTGGTTACAACTTTAGCCGCACCGAAAAATTGGCGATTTTCCCACATTACATCAATACAACATTAAAAAAAACCGTTACGGTATCTAGCAAACATGTGAAAAAAAATTAACGCTTGCCTCCGATGACAGGAGCAGTATTCTTTCCTGAAAGGCTAGAAAATGAGCCGCTTTCGAAACTTGAAGGCGTAAGGAATATAGGTGGAGGTTTCGTGAAGTCGATTGGTGGTGGCTTTGAAAAATCGAAGGGAGGCGGAACAGAAAAGTCTTGAGGAGTCGACATATTTGGTTTATTAATCGCATTTTCGGGTGAGCCTGCGATTGCCGTCGAGTTGCAGAGAATCGAAGACATAGACAAGCTATTAAACGAATTTGTTGCCCTATTCTCATTATCGGTTTGAGCCTCGTTCTGAGAAACATATGCGGCTTCTTTATCATCGAGCTAAAATAATTCCATCAAAGTCTGTCGAAAGTGCAACAAAAAATTAGCCAGCAGTAAAATTTCACTCATCCATCAATGATTAAAAAAAGCTCACAGGCGTCACGTCTGATTGCACAGGTCTCAACGGAATAACCATTCGTCTGGCTCTCGGTTGTGGCTTGTCACCACCAACAATGCTCAACAATTGACGCCCACCAGTGAAAGAAGAAAGAATTGGTGAAGAATCAGAAGGAAGATGTATCTCATCGAGAATAGCTCTGTTTACAACACTTTGGTCCCCATATTGTGTCCGGTACTTTTTCTGCCGCTCACAGTACTGATTCCAAGTATCTAAAAAAGAGATCGCTGCTGAGGAACCAGCAATAAAATCGAAATTAACCTTCGTTGAACCCATAGTTGAAGTAATCGGTGATGTTAGCTCCAGGTTTCTTCCACGGTTTGTCCACCATACTTGCCAAGTCCAAATCGTAAATAACAGAGCCGTTGCAAAGAGGTGTTGCGTCCAAATCAACCCTAACAGCTTGTCCGTCTGATTGCTGTTGCTGGAGTTGATGACTGACTCTAGAGGGTGTCGATCGAATTTCTCCGATTGTCACCATAAACTCGTCATCGTCACTGCTGTCATCCAAGAAGTAGTTGCCTAAAAAAATAAAGAGCTAAAACATGAAAAAAAAAGTTACTTTATCACCTTCGGCTTCTTGAACAGTTGAGCGATTTTCTTGCTTGTCATTCGCTTCGACATTTGCATAGCTTTCTTCTTCCATTTATTAAACGATGATCTAAAATTAAATACAAGAAATACATTTACCGCAAAGGTAAAAATTCCCCAAAGGACATTTAATAAAGCGGCCAGATACAGCAAATCAAAATCAGAGGTTTCATAGTTGCATACACAAAGCTAATTACACATGGCTACACAAAAAGACTACATCTTAAGAGTTCAACAATTCTAGAAATTTTGTACGAGTTCAGCAAAATTGCAACCGGTGCGCGTAAATTCGAATGTGTAATATTTTAGGTTTTCACGTTTGGTTCCAATTGTCATGGTCAACTTGGTACGGGAGACACCCTTCGTCGCAGCGGACCTCATCGACTCAATCTGCCTATCAATCTGCAAGTGGTTCAAGCCGTTGCAGGTATTTTTTTACTAACTATTTTCGTACATCTATCTATATTTTGTGTTTGTTTCACGCACAGGGCTGTTTTCAGGTGCAAATCATTGTGTGCTGCGAACGATGGATGGTCAAGTCATCACCTTTGGAGCTCACAAATTTGGACAGTTGGGAAGGAGACCAGCCAGCAATAATGATAAAGACTGGTTTGCTGAACCGAATATCGTGCCTGGTTACGGATATGCGTATGGAAAGTTAGCAAGTTGGGTGGGTGCACAGAGTGATCGCACCCTGATTCAATGTCAGAAGCAAATTTTCTCTAAAACTGATCTTGCCAACTGTCATATTACGGCCAATCAAAAAGTTTGCCTCGTTCTGCCTGCCAACAAGAGAGTCAAGTCCAGAAACTATGTTGTCATTAGGTCAAAGGGGACTAGCAACTTTCAGCACTTCAAACTAGATTTGCCTGACATCAATTCAATGGTCAATAAGAGGTATTCGTATGTCTTTATACTTTCACTCATATTTATAGATTTAGCTGGTGCTTGGATCCTTGTTATTCTCCTTTGGTTTGGGCTTATGATCCTCTTCGAATGCGAGTCTTTGCCTACCACTGCCAGGATGGCATTATTTTGCATGAGAATGAAAAAAAGCGGAAGATGGAGCCAAATTACTTGACTAGACACAGGAAGTTTTTTCATATCGTAAGTAAATTTTTACTTTCGCATTCTATTTTTTTTTCTTTTGGTAGACTGAACTTCTACTTCCGTCTGTGCCAGACATGCGCTTCTCCGACACTCAATTGGCACTTTACCTTTTTACTTGTCTTCACTCCACTAATATTTGTGGAATGTCTGGCATCCTGGATCATTCGATTACTGGGCGAGAAGAATCATGTCGGCGGAAGTCTTCAACTGTAGCTTCTCTTACAAATGGATTAATAAGCGATTGTTCAGTAGTAAACAGATTTGAGAACTATGGTGGTGGGTGGGGATACTCTGCTCATTGTGTGGAAGCCATTCAGTTCAAAGTTGGTTTATGTTATTTAACACTGACAGTTTGGTTTTTTTTTTCAGACAAACTGTGATATCACTTTTTGCGGAGTGGGTCTTTTTGGTGGAAGAGGTGAATATATGGGCAAACTCAAGCTATTCCGTGTAATTGGAGGTGCCGATCTAGAAGAACAATGTGTCGAACTGTTGGGTGAAACTGATGAGGTGATTTATGAGTGCTCCCCCAGAGAAACTGCTTTTCTACAATTAGCCAAAACTATTCCGGTGAGGGCGAATCAATGGCATGTCATATGGGCTCAAATACAGTAAGTTGATACGTATAAGGAGGTTTTTTAGCCGCTACCTCACTAAAATATGGAAAATCAAACGTTAGAGTAAAAGGCTCTATAGTTCAGTGGTTAAAGGGACATATCAGTGCACAAGGGAAATGATTATGTTTGAGACATGCACTCTTCAATCTACCACTTAAGATTCTTAAGACTCCCAGAGAAAGTTTGATGGGAAATCTCAAATCTAAGTCTTTTGGGACCCTTAGAATAGCAACACGGGTCCCTATTAGAGTGTAAGAGTCAGGCATAAGAATTTAAATTTTCAGAGGTCCAAGCTCAGATTGCGGTGCTGGAGGACAAGTAACACTTCGCTCAGAAAATGTTGAATTCCAATTTAGAAGCTCTCTTCTTTCCAACAACGGTACAGATGTGGATGTGGGACAGATACCAGAGATTTATTATCTGGTAGAGAAGTCAGGCAACAACAATGGTGGTGCGAAAGCATCTTCTAACAATCAACAGCCAAAAATAGACAATGAAACAGCAGTTAATTCACCGGAAGAAAAAAAAGAAGGTCCAGTTACTGTGGCTGTCCAACCCAAAAATTTGTTCAACGTTTCTACAAACTGTCTGTCTTCATTGTATTCTATTTTCAATTGGGCAGCTCAAGGAACTTTTACTTCCACTAACTGCAATGATGTGATTCAAGACGTAGAAAATGCTTGGAAGCAGGAACGGTCAACTTTTGTGGCTATTGTTGCCTTGAAAATGATTAGGTTGAATTGTGAAACAGTTAATGGAACAAGAAGAACGAAGAAAATAACTTTAGGTTGTATATTAGCATCGCTTACAGGAGATCGACTCAAGGAGCAGAATATAGCGAGAGAGAAGGACAAAGTGCATCTGAACAACAGAAAACAATCGAATCTATCGTCAAATTTCATCACTTGCTTATGGATCTTTTTCAATCAGCCGATGAGAGATTGTTTTTTAAGGTTATTGCACATTCTTATTGAACAAATTTTGGCACTTCTTTAGTTTGCCACCTCCCCCCCCTTGATTTATCTTGGGCGACAAAGACTAGAAGTCAAATTCTGATCAAAATTAAGCCTAAGCCTTAAAAACTAGAAGCCGTTTCAAGTGCGCAACCCATTTTTTTTCTGGTCAAAGAGAAGGGATTTTTGAATTTCCCGCAAAATTTTTCTGTAAAGTCAAAGTGAACCTTTTTTTCATGTTTCGAAAAGGTGTGGCCTTGATTACGTACGGCCAAATTTCATAAAACGCCAAACCTTAGCAACCAGACGACTTCTTAGACAGCAAACGCAAGAGCATGCTAAATTGGTCATGGTGAATTTCCATGTTAACAGTCGTCGAAGCGATGAAACTTGGTCAGTATGCAGCGAAAAAAAAATGTAGAAAAAAAGGAAAATTTCTAAGATTTAGTAGTAAACAACCGTTTTATTGTTTTATTTCATTGTTTTTAGAACGATGTTGGCCTTGTTCTGCTAGATGAAGCAATCGAAGCTTACGTCGCATGTGCCTTTCTCTTTGTGCCATCCTCAAAGGTGTTGCATGAAAGACTGTCACGAATGTTAAATGCTGATCGGCTGAGCAATCGCCAATGCTGGTCTCTTCTCGCCCTTCTACGTGTTTTTGCCAAGTTGGATATGGTTTGTTTTTTTTCCCACTTTTATTTAATTTCTTTAAATTTCACTATTTAGCACATCCTTTCAATCCTGACTAACAACAATGAAGTTGAGAGTGAAGCAGATAAGTTGGACTCCAAGAACAGCCGATTTATTGAAAAACTAGTTGAAGAATTCTGTAAAATGAAAGAGCAACCAAGTGTACCGGTGACAGCCTCTCAGCTAATCAAGTTTCTGTTTCAACTCGCTTTTGTTAGTGTAGAAAACTCCAGCGAGGAGGTTAGAATGGTTGTATGCCCCTATAAATAATATATTGTGAAAACTTGTTATTTTCAGTGTGTTTTGATCATCCGACTCAAGTTTGCAGCACAAAAACTAATAGCTAAAATTGCGAGAAGCTTGGTTCTCTCTGGAATGCACTCAAATACTGGTCCTGTTCTCTTGCAGACTCCAAATCGGTTGGTTCCACGCTAATTATCTTTGCCATTTTCCAATATTGTTATTATTTCCTTTTTAGATTTAGGAAAACTTCCGCGCAATTAAGTTGGGATGTGGGTAATAATGCTTACGATGCTGTCGCATTCAAAGTGGACTCTGCTGGTGCTAACTTGCATGGCGTGGGGGTGTATCTCAGCTGTACAGTTAACCTACAATACAGCTACGATCTCGAGGTATTTTATGTTTAGATTTTATGTTTATCTATCCAAAAAGTACAGGTTCTTGTCAATAATGGAGACCCCCTGAATGAGCGGTGGATACTGGTGGAAAAAGCGAAGGGATCTGTAAGCAACCAAATGGAAGTTTTGGAACATCAAAAAACAGTCAATACAGAGTGTTCACCCCAAATTGTAATGATTCGCTTCGGCAAACCCATCAGTCTTCGGCCAGATTTATGCTATGCTGTCCGTTTGCTTTTGAATGGAGGGAAAACGTTTTATGGAGAGGGTCAATTTTTAAATTTTCAACTCAAATAAACGTTTCAATTATCTGTAGACCTGCTTGTTTTAGACGGTGTTTGCTCCATTCGACTCCAAAACAATGTCCAGCTCAATTTTATGCCATGCTCTTTGAGTGGAAACGGAACAACTATTTTACGCGGACAAATTCCTTGGTCAGCCTTATTTTAACCGTATATTTGTATTAGTCTTCCACAAAAGCGTGCTTTGCTGATTTTTTTCGAGGGCAAGACAAGTGTTTCTGCCGATCTCAAAAGCTTTCTCGGTATCACCGCTAAGCAAAAGTCGCCGAGAGTGGTTTAAAATTAACGATTTTTATTGTAGTTTTCGGACATCTTATGCTCCAAATCATTAGCAGATCCTGGCGAACATTTTGGTACTAAAACCTTTTGAGAATATTAAAAAAAATTTTGGGAATTTAGCCTGTTTTAGGTTTGTTTTGTGACGGTACTCGGCGAAAGTCACGAAATAAACTTGAAATAGCCTAAATTTCCATTATTTTTAGAAGCAATTACCGATTTCATTTTCTTTGTTATGTTTTTTGCAGAGTGGGTATTTGCTGTCCACTTGAAATCGGCAGAAATACTTGTCGTGCCCTGTATATTTTTTAAGACTTTTTACAGTCTCCTGTATTCCATTGACAAAGCGTTTTGCACCAAGGATACCAGAAAATCGTTGTTCCAACAAAAAGGAGCCAATGAATTTGCTACTGAACTTGAGGCTAAAAATGAAGCAGCTCTCAATTCCACTTCTTCAAATGCAAACCATCATCTATTTGTGCTGACTCTCCGTCTACTGGCTCAAAAATTGAGTATGAAAAGCGTTTCCGGGAAGCTATTACCAGCAGATCGCAGGGTGTGCAGTCAAGTGGTGGGCTATGCAAATGTTTTTGTGGAACTGAATCCATGGATGGCTTTTGATGTGATTGCCGCTTTTGATGAGGTGTTGCCGTTGATTACCAACTTAAACGCCAAGCAAGACGAAGATATGGTGGAGGAAAAACAACGGAAGCTGCAGAAACAGCGGCATTCTCAAAAAGAAGAGGATGCGCAAGAATTTTCTTCGATCAAAAGGCAAGTTTATTTTTAAAAAATTACCAGAAACAGGGTTTGCAGAAAGAAAAGTCTCGTCACTCTGGCTGTAGCTGCTTAGACTAATTTAGCATGTATGCAGAAAAAGCCTACGAAAAATTATTTAAACGAGAGTAGGATGGTACAAGCGTTTTATTTCTGAAAAAAGGTTTTCTCTTTAGGTTACTATGCACCTTTAAACAATAAGCAAAAAGCATTAATAAAATGAGCACTTTTCGACTCTAATGCTATATACTTTGTAGATCTTTCTGCGGATCAGTGGCACAAGCCGTAGTTGAGTCACCTCATCCGTACAAGAGGGGCCAAATATATTCACAGGTAGGATTTATTTGTAATTCTTTAAAACTGTTTACAGTTAATTTTAATGCAGAAGGCGACATTTGAAAAATCTGTGGAATTTCTTTACATACGTTTTCATGATGAATGTTACACGCTGCAAGCAGATGATTGTCTGCGCATATTTGTTGCTGCTTCTACTGGTGAGAATGGTGAAGAATCTATTTTTTATCCGGTCGGCAGATATTCAGGCAGCAATGTTGGCTTCATTGTTTCACCAGGGGGAAAATACATATATATTTGTTTAGGATTGGCCAGAAACTATGCTTTTGGTGCCTGGCAACTGTCTTTGGTTCATTCTTGAAACTTCGCCCTGTCAAGAGGAATGCTCTGATCCCACAAAAGTTGCTATTAATTTTTTCAAAAATAAAAAATTTGCCTTTTCTCTGCCTACAAAAATCGGACTGGTTAATTCAAAGTCCTCAAGTCCTGAATCACCCACATCAAGCTTTTTTGATGGTTTAGGGGGTAGGGTTACCACTTTTCTTGTTCTCAGAGATCACACTCTCATAAGATTGTGCACTTATAAATATGCACTTATAAACGGCTGCGGTTGGAGTATAAACAATAAATCTTATACCCTCTTTAATAGCTCGGTTACAATGGAGGTGGGCGGTCGGGGTGCGTTTTCCACCGTGGAAAATGGAAGTAAGGAACAGTGAGAGACAAAATAGTTTTAACAAGGAGCTTTTGAAACTCTTTATAGCCGTAATTGCTTTTAGATGTATGGTTTTCGATGTACTATTGATGGGATATGTTGCTCGTCCAGTTTAACAGACTTTAATGCAGTGCTAGCACAAGAGTTCACTTGGTTGTGTGCCAATGCTTGTCGCCTGTTGGTTCAACTTCCGTCCAACAGTACCCAACAACTGTGTGTTAGGGAACAGTACACTCAAGAATTTTTTCGTAAACACGCCTCCTTGCTTAAAAAAGGATTAAATATTGCAATGCCTGCCCTGAAACAAGTTTTATCTGGCCAATTGCCTAAAACGAGGGAGTCCCAAGGTTTGGTTTTGTTAGCTTAGTATCTTTTTGCGCCGCAATAAAAGGGCTTTAGAGCTGAAGTTCCTGAAAGAATTTATTTCTGGAGATGTGGAAACCTCAGCAGGAGCCCTGGCTAGAGTGGTCGTTTCCCAGCCATTTGTGGACTTGACAAATTCCACTTTGGATGTACAACAAGAAGAAGGATACTTTTGTGTGGGCAAGCTGATCAAAGTATATTTTTTGTAGAATTAGTGAAACCGGTCTTTCTCCACTCAAAAATTTTTGTGTTTTTTTTGGCTGTACAGGGTGGTCCAAAAAGTCCTTCGTAAACCCTTTGAAAAGTTAGAGATTTAGGCCATGGGTTAGGGCTTCAAAGTCGAAAATGGGGTGCTACGGGGAACGTCTCGCTGAAATTTTTTAAAATGCCTACGTTTTTTTGGACCACCCTGTACGAGTTTTTTTTACATAACTTTTTAGCTGACTTTACTGCTCAAAGATCAATATAACGAAACAGTTGGAGGCACTTCTCCTGTGAGCCGTAATTTGGATGTACAAGTGGTGATAAGCAGTGGTGTAAGCGAACACCAAACAGATGTGAAGAGCGAAGCGGAAGAATCGTCCTCCAAAAAGGCTTTGAAAAATTTACAACTGGTTGGTTTTGAAAACAAAGCCCCTGATTTATCTACAAAAAGTTTGGAGTAGTTGTGTTTGATGCTCATTTGCAGACTGAGCCCTACAGGTCAGTGTATATTAACAAAGCTCGCTACCTATCCGTTACAATGATGCCTTCTTTCTCCAACTACTCGTTCGAAGAACTTCGGCTAGCCTTCCACCATACATCTGCTACCAAAGTCAACCTGAAGTTGGAGAGACTGGAAAACACTGATTTATTGGGGTTGTCCTAATAATAATTTTTTTATTCTATTGTAGAATTCTCTCTTCAGAACTGCATACTCTACTCAGTGGAAACCTTGCAGAGCGGGGCACTACCAAGTCCAATGTCTAGTCGATGGTTTTGCTCTGCAAAAGACCAAATTTATCGACGTGTTGGAGACTCTTTCGCCCACCCGTTCCTCCAATTCTCTTCAAAAAACTCAGTGCAAAAAGAATAAGCCAGTGGGCACTACCAAAGCAGCATTATCCTCAACTGCCTCGCTCACTACCAAGTCCCATCCAAATACTCATCGAGCTATGTGCCAAGGCACTTCCACCTTTAAAGCTATTAGGATAAGAAGTCATCCAACTCTGAGTGCTCATCAAATTGGAGTGTTGCCGAGAGGAGTTGCCTTCAACTACACTGAATTGCTCAAAAATGGGGATGGAGTTTGGCTAAAACTAGCCAATGAGGCCAGAAACCACTATACAGATCACCATCAACACCACCATAGAAGCCAGAATGGTGGACAGGCTTGGTGTTTGCAGTTCAACCAACATTTGAAAGTGGAATATCTTCAGGTAAGTGTGAAAACAGGATTACAATTGATCAGCGATTATGATTAGTTGATATACCATCCTTGAGTCCCACCTGAAAACTCGAATCGAAACTGTTGTTTTCTACAGCAATATAAACCTTCTTTAACAATTTTTCTATCAAGGTGAGCCAGCCAGTCAATGGAAACAGCACTGAAGAGCAGTCAGAACAATCAGTACAAGGCTTGCAATCCATACCCAGAAATCCAGTCCAACCACTATCTCCCTATCTAGGGAGCAAACAACCAGCAATTGGATTGTCAGCACTTAGTCCAATCGCAATGGACTGTTGCAGGAGTGTGTTCGCAGCCATTGTTTGGCACGAGAAAGGATTACTGAGCAAATTGACCACAGCTGCCAACCATTTGAAGTCTCAGCCAGAGTTGGAGGAGATTGTTAGAAAAGTTGGTGGAGCAAGCAAAGGAGTGCGCCAACAACACCTCACCCACTCCTCCATACCCATTCCACTACAGTCCGTGCTGGTGTTGTGGGAAGAGGTTGCCCAAGCTGTGCTCTCAGTCATCCACAAGCAACTAATTGTTCCAAGCTCTTTGGACACCAGAAGAGCACTCGCTAAAATGCAGTGTTTGGGTGGTGAGGAGGAGAATGGGGTTGGATTTTTTAAGCTTAAAGTTGAGCCACATATTCTTAGCGCAATCTCAACTTTGGCTCATTAACCGGTCAAGGAATAATTCTTTACAGGCAAATGACAATGGGCAAGATGAATTGTGTGAGTTGTGCGAAGGATATTTTGTCAAACCAATCACTGCTCATATGCGAACACATCATACTGGTTGTGGAGGACCTTCTTTTAGTCATGGGTAAGTGGTTGTGAAAAATGTTAAAAAATGTTACCCTATATTTTGGCTTTCTAGATACAACAGTGTTGGTAACTACACGACTGGATGGACAGGAGCTTGTGGTGAAGGAGGTCATGGGAATGCAGTCTGGTATTTGATGTGCCCCAATTGCAGAATGAATCATCTGAAGAATAAAAAGGGCACTACTTTTGAGGTAGAAGTTAAACCAAATAGAAGAGACGCCCCTTTATTATGCAGTAAACATTTGATATAACGTCCCCCTAAGCCAGGTCCCGAGGGGGGCCGTTATATTGAATGCTTACTGTGCCCTATACAGCCCTTTTCCCCAATAAAAGTTTTTTAAACGTTTCGAAATTTTGTATTTATAGCCAAAGGTAGTAAGTGATCAACAAGACCAAGGTATTGCCTTCAACACTTCAAAGCATTCCGCTGAGGTGGTTCTCAAACGCAACGCACTTTTCTTACTGGAGCTAAAGCCGGAAGATGACAAAGCAAGTGAAAAAGGCCGGCTAGCAGCAGCGAACAGGCATCAAGGGGAATGGAACATTGACATGTTCCCTCAATTATCGTCGCCTTTGCCACAAATTGAACGACCAGGAGCGCAAGTAGTTATGGATGAAGAGCACATGAGTTCTGCTGATGAGGTATTTAATACTTTTTTAACTACCGAATTTTCTCAATATTCTCTAAAATAGAGGCACATGTGGTCTTATGTGGTCCCTGTTTCCAATCGATGAAGATTTTATTTTACAGGAGGAAAGGATCAATTACGATACCTACAAGAGCTCTTCCTACCGTCACTTGTCCCACCTCAGTGATCCTGGTGTATTCGGCATGACTTATGAATCGATAAGTGAGGACAATGTGCATGGTGTCTCTTCTATTAGTGCTTCAGCGAATCTGTACAAAAGAAATACAGCTACTCTAAAGTTGCTACCGGTAACTTTTATAGAATCTGAGCTACAGCCACTTTTGACATTTGGCTATCATGCTGTTGTACAACTGTTATATTTATTCAGAGAACAATTTTTATTGTTTGCAGAACGTTTATAAGCCAATCAACAGAAAACATTTTGCACATGCCATCGATGAGTACATGCCTTCTTTGTTGCCTTCCTTCCAAACCGAAGTGCAGGATTCAGGCAGACGGAAGCAGATCACAAGAATCGATGGAATGGGATTTAACAACCTTGTTCGGCATCCCGTCATAGATTTTGTGGTGGAAAATCACGATCTAGAGCTTTTACGACAGACTTTCCATACGGACATTCAGCGAGCAATTAGCTTCTCTTTCTCTTTTCGAGTGTGGAATTGGCTGCTAAAGATGGTCACCTCAGAGTCCAGGTTTGTCGAGAATTAGAGTTACAAAACTGATCCAGAAAAAGCCTAAAGAAGTAAAGTTATCTGTAAAACTATTGGTTATCTGTACAACCATTTATTTCTTTCAGTGTATCTGATATCGTGTGGCATCATCTCACAGCAATGGCTTCCTACTCTCCACTCAATCACTGGTTGGCAACAAACATGAGCATGAAGTTCGCAACCCACCTCAGACTACTTCCACATCCTTGCCGATTGTCTCTGCTAGCTGGTGATCAAATAACAGACAGAATGGTGGCCGATTTCCATGCTTTCTTGACCACTTTGGCGGTTGTGCTCCAGTCTTCAAATGTGAATATTCAACTCAAATGCTTGTGTTTCCGGGCCTGGACTTTTCAGTTAACCATACATGAACAAGTAGTTTGTTTTCCAACCTTTTTTCCACCATCATCATTTACTTACTCATAGAATCTACTCATTACACTATGCAACCTATTGGCTACAGTTGGTGCAGTTCTGTCGGAAAGCTCGGAAAGTGCCATTGTTGCTACCTTCGACGAATCTGATGGAGTTAATGGAAGAATGAATTGCAAAACTTCTTCCACACAATCCTCCAAGGCATCAGTAAAACAAATGGAGAATATTACAGAGGTAGTGCAAATCGAGTCTTCTAGCCGAGTGCAATTGCTTCCTTGTCTAACCGATGGATCCTGCGACACTTTTTGGGAAAGCGGAGATGAGGTCGGTTAAGTTTTTCGGTATATTTTTACATGCCGATTTTAAAACTTGTAGGACCGCAATCGAACAAGAAGATTAAACGTCAGTTGGATACCTCAAACTTGTGCAGCTAGCCTATTAGCCGTGTTCATTGATAATATCAGAGACGAGGGTTTCCGAGTCACTCAGATCACCATTAGGTCGGTGGAAAAGTCGGCCCCAACCACTTCTCCGTCCAGAACTTCCATCAAAGGATTGTTGCATAATGCTCAAGTGGACCTAGTATGTGAATTCACGTACTTCTTGAAGATTTCTTAAATTAAATCTTTTTTGTAGTCTTACGTTGGATGGATCAAGTGTTGTGTTTCTGGAACTAATTGTGTGCAGATCATACTGAAGGGGGATGAGGCAGGATGTCGTCTGCGCCAGTTACTTGTTTTTGGAAACAAAATTCAAGTGGTTACTGAAGATAGTGGAGGGAGTGAAAGTGGTCGTATGCCAACCATGAAACCTTCCGCTTCTCATCAATTACTCTTCAGCACTGCCCAAATGGACGCTTTCTCACTGTTTCAAGCAATTTCGGCGCAGGTAAACATTCGTATAAGCTCATATGTACAATTTTTTCGAGACACAAAAGAGAACTCAAAAAACCAGAAAACAGAATTTTTTTTAAATATTTTCATTACCGCAAATCATTCTCATCATCACCTAGCTTTAGTGCTGTTGTATACGAATAAGGAGTAAAAAGATAATAGAATAATTGGGGGACACCTGGTATGACGTCGTAAACATCTTGCATGCTTTTTACTGCTTGATTAACCTGATTGTGTTTGCAGGCATTTAGCGATGAGTTTGCTGAAGAGCAGAATGGCACTTTGAGGCAGCAAGTTCTGGATCTTTTGTTTAATCGAGTTCAACTGCAGCCCTTGCAGTCATATGTGTGTTTCCAGATGGTTAGTGCGGTGGAAAGGTATGTGTTATTAGATATACTCAAAGAAGTTTGGGTCCTCCTATAGAATCGGGATGTTTTTTTTTGGGAAATCAATAATGAAAAGTAAAGGAACGTTTGGTAACTTGCGAAACGTCCCCGTTATACATTAATCAATTATACGTTACGAATTTTTAGATTGACTGCAGTCATCACGTCGCTGTCAAACAAACACTTTTCAAGACACTTGTTAAGAATAGGGCATAAACTAAAATAGGGAACTAACTTTAAACTTTATTATCAACAAAGGCCTAAAAACAAGAGGAATTTATCTTGATGAGCCTTTTTCTTCTCAGATGGTGTAGCCGTATCCGCAGAGCTCTTTGGCTTGATAAACAGAATTTGCACCATAGCCGACGTTCTAAAGCGTAATTTTAATAGCTACTAATTACAATGCTCAAATAACCAAACCTTAAAGTCAATTTTGCCCGTGGAACAGCCTTCCGTCTCCACTGCGGTATTAAGATCGTGGGACGAAGGCCTGACAGCAGATGAAGGAGCCTCGAAAGAAACGTTTCGCTTATGGCCAACTGCCGAAACAGGCGCACAACCATAGACGTTTTTACTAGAATCGGCATAGAACACATCGCTGGAAAATCCGGCATAGACGCTGTCCTAAAAACAACAGTATATATTAATAAATCCAAACAAAACAATTAAAGACTTGCATTGTTCTTGATTGATTTGCCAGCAGTAGGAGCAGACGAAGCGACGATAACGGGCTGAGCCACTTCAACTACACGTGTATTAGCCTGCCCCACGATTTCATTTAACTTGTAGGCCATCTTACTGATCTCAAGACGAAGAGAGTCGATTTCCGCTTTCAATTCGTCCACCGTTGGCTTGTTGCTGACGACGGCAGCAGGCAGATCCACAGCAGGACTTGGAATTATAGCAGCATGACTAGGAATCACAGCAGCAGGGACTACCATTTTCGGCTCGTCAGGAACTGGGTATGGCGACTTCTTGAAACAGTAATTACTGGGAGCATACGACGGCATCTTGTCTTCTATAAAGCAAAGAGATTCAGTGGAGAGTGAAAGATACATAACAGCAAAAATAACTACCTTTCAAGCAGGCGAGAGCAATCGAGAGCAGAACAAGCAAACAGCAACAAACGAAACACACAGAATGAATTTCTGCATAGGAAACTTGCCTTTTATAGTATCTGAGAGCTACAAGCTTTTAAATTATCAATGTCTTGAACGGAAACGCAAAGTTCTAGAAAGAAGAACTCTATTTCGTTTTTTACGTGCCCATCCACTCACTGGACTCCAGTGTCGGTAATTTGACGGATAACGAAAGATTAAGCCAATTCAAATTGAGTCCATTCAATTTGGGCCATTAATTTGGGTCAAAATTTTTTAACGGCTCAATTGCTCCAGTCATCTAATTCTCGTTATCTTTTTTTTTTTGTTACTATTGTATTATGGCACCGCCCCCCCCCCCCTCCTCCAAAGAAGTACTTGGGTTTTCTAGGTACACTGACCATATAAGAAGCATTTTTTCGCCATTTTTAAGGGATTAAGGGCTGTGTAGGGAGGGGAAGGGTCTAAGGGGCCACTTCCAATTCGATACAATACAAATCGAAAAGTTCTAAAAGAATCAACTTTCTTTATTTCCAGGGAGGTAGTGAATCTTAGAGAGCGTGGCAAACGCAACTACTCATATGTGTGTGGCTTGATGGTAATGTTGGTAAAAATCTGTGAATCTCGCAAAGGACTGGAAGTGTTCTCCCTAAGAAATGGACTTCTAATTGTGTTGAGCGAGCTGCTTTTATTTGCCCCGCAGGTATTCTGCTCTATCAGAAAAGAATAAATATATATATACGTATTAATTAGCGCTATATTAGGTGGTCCAATTCCAAGTGATTGAAACTATTGAACAGCTCATTCGTCATTTCAAGCCCTGGGTCTTCGACTGTGCTCAATTTGTGCAAAATATTCTTGCGGTGTTGGCCAAAGCTATTTCATTACAAATCAAGGACAAGATTGCTCATAAAATCTACAGTCATACACTAACAGTATAGCCTTTTTCTATAGAAATGCTAATTAATTCAGTCTACTTTTCTTTTAGAATCATGCGCTCGATATTCCCGCCTATTGGAGAATGGATAGACACGTGGATTTAGAGGTGGCCCACATGCTCATGAGACTGCTATCTAAAATTGCGTATGTTACGGTGTATTTACCAAAATTGATTGTTTTATTTCTTGTATATTGTAGAAGTGGCTTGATTTCCGAGCAATGGTCTTTAGTTTTGCGCACTGAAGTGGCCAACAACATCATGCACTTGTCAAATCTTTTGGTGGCTTCATCTTCTTCTAGTACAAAGACGAGTTCAGATGAGCCGTCTCTGCGGCATTCTTCAACCACAGTCCATCAGTTGAAAACAGCTCAATTCTGGTTGTCAGTAGCTTCTCTTGCTGTCATTACAGATGCTAATTGGCTGGAACTCTGTGAGGCTTGGCGTCTTTTAAAGGTGATTTCACACGTCAAATATTTAGCATTTGAAGCTCTTTAAAGAAAAGAACATTAATTGTGTCAATTCAATAAATTTAGGCACGACATAATCAAGAGCCGGATTGCCTCTGTGAAAACCATGAAGATGGCAAGACTCTTTCGCATTTGCATTGTGAGATTTGCAGAATGGATCTCTGTCGAGAGTGTTTTTCTGTTCTCCATCTCAGTAAACGTAATAAAGGTCATAAAGCACATCTGATTGGTTCGGCCGCCAACTTATGCCCGAGAGTTGACATTCATGAAGGTTGCACTCGTTTTCGACTCAACAATTTTTTGGTGCTCTTCAATTGTGCCAAGTTAAGTGGAGTAGTAGAGATGAGGGTAGAAGCAGGATTAGCTGTCATTCCACAGTCTAATTCCTTTGGCCAAAGCACGGGAGAATGTGTGCCGACTAGTAGTTTTGGAGACCAAGGGACTAGGTTGTGTGTCGCCAGTAGTGGAAGATGTAGATTTTGTGCCAATCCTTTGAAATCAGAGTCACAGGTAAACTTTTTTACAGGGTGGCTGGAATTTTTCTGGTCAAAAGTTATGGTCTATCCTAATAGCGCCAAATTTTCCTTCCTAGAATTGTTTGTTTTCAGCAACTCATTGGTGTATGTGACTACTCTGAATGCCTAAAACTTTCTAAAGTAGCCTGTAGCAATGTTTTGTCTTGTGGTCATTGGTGTTCAGGGATCCGCGATGAGACCAAATGCTTGCCATGTTTTCATTGCCGTAGTTCAGGTATATAACCTTTACCGGGAAATTGCCTACCCAAATCTCAATTTTACAGATATTCGTCAAGATGCCGATGACTTGTGCATTATCTGTTTTGTGGACCGACTTGGAGAAGCACCTTGTATTCAATTGAAGTGTGGGCACTTATTTCACTACAAGTGTATTCGGACAATACTTGAGAAGCGGTGGAATGGTCCGAGAATTGTGTTTCGCTTTATGCAGTGTCCTTTATGTAAACAACAAGTGGGATTTTTAACATGATTTTATAGTTTTCAGATTGAATTTTTACAAATAATCCATCATTTTTAGATTGACCATCCAGCTTTTTCGGATTTATTAAAGCCATTAATGGATTTGTTGGAAGATGTTTCTAAGAAGGCTAAACTAAGGCTGGAATATGACGGTTTACTAAGTAATGCTGCATTACTATCTGAGAATAGGTAGCTTACGTTGCTTATATACCAGTCGATCCACTATTTTTTTCTCAGCACTTTCTACAATGATCCAGTTGGCTATGCTATGGAACGGTACATGTACGTGCTCTGTTCAAAATGTCATAGAGCTTATTTTGGAGGAGAAAATCGATGTCAAGAAGTATGCTTTTGTATTTGCTTTTTTTAACAAATATATTTATTCAACCTATTGAAGGAGCTCCACTCGTCCATCAATTTCAATCCTGAGGAGCTGGTCTGTGGCGGTTGTTCAGATGTGGCGGGTGGCCAGATTTGCGGCCGACATGGAGCCGAATATCTTGAGTATAAATGCCGTTTCTGTTGCACTGTGGCTGTCTACTTTTGGTGAGCCTCATTCTTACAGTTAATTTTTGCAGCCAAGTATTCTCAGCTTTGGCACAACTCATTTTTGCTCTGGATGCCACGCCGATTTTCCACGACTTATGACGTTGACCAAGCACCAACTTCCAAAATGTCCTGCTGCTCCTAAGGCTGAGCAAGTTGGGTTTCTTATTTGTTTTTGTGCGTTTGTGTAAATTTCATGTTTAGTTGCCGGAGAGCGAACCCTGTCCACTAAAAGTTCAACATCCTCCAACCGGAGAGGAATTCTCTCTGGGCTGTGGAATTTGCAGGAACTTGCATACATTTTGAAATGAATATATTATGGTGTTAATATTTTTTCACTTTGGCATAATTACCTCATTTTTTTATGATGAAAATTCCATTTTTTGTTTGTACGCTCACTTAGTCTTTGTTTGTTTGAAATCATTCTCTAGCCACTCCATGTATAAAAACGGGTGATTGTTGTCGTATTTTTGCTAAGTTAATTGCTTTAAGTTGTGTCTAGTAATGGTGCTAACTTATTGTACGTGGATGAATAAAAGTTCCAGAATGAGTGAGAGTTCATTTTATTTAGTCATGACGTGGACAGTTCTTGAAGCTAACTAAACTCGCTTAAAGTTATATTTATTTTTTTTGCATTGGGTTGGTGCACAAGTATCCGCCGTTTTTTCCAAAAAATTTTATTCAACAAAAACAAGAAAAATATTTGACAATAACATGTCAAAACGATTATTCGGGAATAAATGTCCTGAAACAAACAGTGACCGTTTTATAGCGTGCTTTTCAAAATCTTCTCAGGCAAATTTAAGATACTTACGTCTTCTTTTATCTAGCAAAAGGGCTTTTGTGTAAGTTGAAAAACTATTCCGTCTGCTGACTTTCACCCATTGCACCCATTGGTATATATACTTTCTAACTAACCAAAAAAATCATCTTTTATTATAGCAATAACAATAAAAGGGACATAATATCTGTGTCATAAATAGCTTCATTCATTGAAAAAAGAGTCGTCCCAATTCTCGGAATCCACTGTTTTGTCCCACTCTTCAAATTGCCTTTTGCTTTGCCTTTCTTTCTGTTCTAGGATTCTAGCCTTGAAGTCAGCTAAGACATAAAAACTTTTAAAAGCTAAGTAAGACACACGGAAGAGCAGAGCTCACCGATCTGCTTCTCGGTTACTTGAATAGCCATGTTGACGAGGTCGATTAAATGGGAAACTGACGCGATTGCTACCTTTTTATCTGAAATCATTCTGCTGATCTCAATGGCTTCTGACTCAGCCTGATGAATTCGTTTTTTGGCGGACTTTACAAAGTCTTCGTGAAAACCAG
>BBSZ01013427.1:0-23965 GCA_000981365.1 Subanguina moxae
GAACAAGAAAACTTCTCCTATGAGACTAATGAACAGATTGATCATCCTGGCACATCGGCATCTACAGATAAAGGACGGAAAAGAAAGAAAGGAAAAGTTGTCAGAAATTTTGATTTGAATGTAGTGCCTGAGCAGGAATAATCAGAAATTGGTGGATTAAACTAATATACCGTATTTACTCTATTAAGCAGGCATGCCCGCTTAATTTTCGACCCTTTGCTAGGGGGTCCGCTTATTAGAGGGTGCCCGCTTAATTTTCGGCCTTTTCTCATATCATAATTCAAATTTTATTGGGAAACACAATGAGATAGATCTCAAACGACTCAGGAGGAGCTGCAAATTCATTAGTTAGGGTGCCCGCTTAATAGAGTAAATACAGTAAAACACATTGCAGGCAAACCTCGATTTATCGACCCCACTAAAAAGCTTTAAAGACGAATGGCAAATTCAAAATCCTCACAATTTTTGTCTTTGTTTTAAAGACATGGATATCGAAAAGGCAAAAGATGTCAAAAATTGAGGTAAAAAAATGGTCGGACCCAGCTGTGGATTGAACTTTTTAGAGAGGTCGTTTAATCAAGGGTTGACTGTATAACACCCTTTGATCTGAAAATTTGAAAGTGAAATTTGTTTGTATTGGTGTTGCTGGTCTTTATTTGTGTAGACAAATCATAAAGGTCTAAGAGCCGAGGCTGCAAATACAGAACTAATTACAAACATTACATTCAGAAAAAATAAGCTTAGGTGGCTCTCGTTCTCTTTTCAGATATGCACAAGCCGCACTCGTTGTATGAATGACCGAGTATGACTCAGAGAGTGAATAACCGAAAGAGTATTGGGGGAGCGACATTATTTTTTGCTGACTTTTCTGAGTCGTTGTTGACAACAATCCCCTGGTGGGTGATTGCGGCTCTTACAATATAGGCCGATTGATCATATCTAACATCATATC
Organism: Subanguina moxae; assembly: GCA_000981365.1. NCBI lineage: Eukaryota > Metazoa > Nematoda > Chromadorea > Rhabditida > Anguinidae > Subanguina > Subanguina moxae. The sequence goes on from BBSZ01013427.1 coordinate 953, forward strand.
TAACATTTACTATAGAAAAAATGGGAAAACGTATTGCTGGTCTTTGTGTCAAGAATGGATTGTAGAAACACATATTTCTGCTCCATTTATAATAACCTAAGAACCAGAAAGGTAAAAGACAAGGGAAAAAATATGTCATGAAACCAAAGATTTATACTTTTTTGCCGATTTTGGATACCCACATATAGCCCGCAAGCCGCCGTCGCTACCGTAAGGGGGATTGAGAGTTAGAGATGCGCGTAATTACATTTAGGGGTGGGGGTAGTAAGGTATGATGCAGTAGAGTCAAATCTTCTTCTCGACCAGAAAACTAAGAAGCCCTTTTATGAAAAGGCTTTAGTAAAACCATCACTGCTTGGACAATTTTGCGTCTATACCAGGGCTTCTAAATGTACTTTTTGAAAAGATTTGTACTTTTTTTCGGTCCCTGTAAAGAGAATTTTGGCACCAGAAATAGCGGAGAACAATGACCTTTTCAACGAAGTGGTGGAAGTGAACCGGATGCTGCGACAAATTCCGGATGAAGTCTGGTACGCGAAATCGGCGGAGTACAAATGGCGGAAGATCTTCAAGGTGAGACAAAAAATTTTCAAGTAGCGGATTTTAAACTACTTCTTTAGGAAAATGACTCTCTTCCGCATCTCTATCGTCTCGTCAGCATCATACTCTCCATCCAGCTGGGCAATGCGTTCGTCGAACGCGTCTTCTCTTTGTGTAAAGCTCAGTGGACGGACACCAGGAATTCGCTGCAAATGGAAACGGTGAAAGCTCTTCTCCAGGTACGGATCAACTTCGATATTGAATGTGCTGGCGTCTACCAGCTGCTTATGGAGGATGGAGAACTGAGAAAGAAAGTTTAGGGAATGGATAAATGGAGAAGATGAATTTATTTGAGTGATTGTTTGATATGTTATAGCATGACAATAAAGCGTTTGAAAACGATTCTAGCTTGTTTCGGAAAATGTACTTTTTTAAGACCCAAAATCTTTTTTTTTTGGCGCACTGTACTTTTTTTCAAAATTTTGAGTTCGCAGCCCTGAATTTTACCCATTTTATCTATTTTGACAACCATGCTTTGAACCACTTGGTAACAAGTTTGGCCTTGTGCTTTGGGTCGTTGTCCTGCTGAAACAGCCAATTATTCAGAATATTTGAGGCAAACTGAAGCATCGTCTTGAACAGAATGTCGTCACGATATCGTCTATTTCGCCATTGATCAGATAAAGAGGACCGATACCATACAAGGAAAAACAGCCCCATAGTATGATATTCCCACCTCCGAACTTGACAGTGCCTTTGGTATACTTTGGATCGTATGGTTTGTTCCTTGGTCGACGCACATAACGCTTTCCCTCGCTGCAGATCTTGTTAAACTTGCTTTTTTCGGTCCCCAGAAAACGCTTCCCGTCCTCAAAAGTCCAATTCACATGCTTTTCCAAGAAACTTTTGTTCGCATTAGGTTTAGGGCGCATTTAAATATGAAAAAAAGGTAAAAAAGCAAACGAAATTTCAAAAAACAAAGTATTAGTTTGATTTTGTTCAATAAAATAAACAATTTTCCGGAAACTTTTGTCCGAAACATTTTTGTATGCAATTTTAAAACCAATTGTAAAATTTAATGTTTTCCATACAATAAAGAAACTAAACTAGTAATTTTGTAGCCTTTATATGGCTGTACGCCATAATTTACGCGAAAATTTGTTACGAGGTACATTTGTTACGCGGTCACTTTGTTACGCCATAGCAATTTGTAAATTCTCATTTACAGTACTCATTTTTGATAGAATTTATTTATTCTGAGGCAACCTATTAGGCAAAGAAACCCTCAGGAATCCAAATCTAAAAACAGAATTTAAAAAAGAGACTCAGTTGCTGAGATATGATCATAACCAGCTGCAAACTTAGTTTTTATCCTTTTTTTCTCCTAATTTTCATCATATCTCAGCAACCAAGCCTCTTCTTGACATTCTGTTTTCATATTTCGATTCCTGAGGTCTTTTTGCCTGCTGCGGTGCCTCAGAATAAAAAAATCCTTTTAAAAAAATGGGTACCGTAAATGAGTATATGCAAATTGCTGTAGCGTAACAAAGTGACCGCGTAACAAATGTACCTCGTAACAAATTTTCGCGTAAATTATGGTGTACAGCCCTTTAAATAGTTGAATAAAATGCTGTATTTGGTTTTTCGTATGCCTCATTAAGATAATGGTTACAAACACAAAAGTCCCGGAAAAAAAGTAAAAAATGTTCCTGGTGGTAATTTTTGTCCGCCACTGCATATCTTGTGCGCTAAAAAGGAGAAACAGTAATTTTTTATTTCTTAGCGGAAAATTCAATTTTCTTGAAAAAAAGTTCTCTTGATTATTAGCCATTAAACACACAAAATTTTTAATTTAAAAAACGCGTTTCTCCTTGAGTGCACAAATGCCGTTTTAGATAAGTGACTTAATGTATAGCGCAACGAAGCGCTTGAAGAAAGATGAAGCAACAGCATAAAGAGTAGTCGAGAACATGATGAGGCCATTTGATATCTTATGTAGTCGAATTGTATCTGTGGAACAGAAAATATGGTGGTTGCTTGTTTTATTTGTGGAACCAAATTGCTCAGCAGTTTTCAAAGTCTAACAAAATCGGGAGAATGATTTACGGGATAAACTAGTGCTTATTGTTAGCTACTAGTACATCTTAGGATAGACTTATCCATAGGCTTTTAATTTTTTCAAAGAATTCTGAACACTTGTTTGTTTTGCCATAATTATATTAAGAAACCAACCTGAGGGAGTCATCACTAGGGCTTTTGTTGAGCTTGCTTCTAGGTGTGAACTTGGCGTTGGTGGGTGGGGACGACGTTGAGGATGTGATCAGGTCAACAGCACTCGACGACAAGGCCCCAACCTGACTGGAAGTGGCCAGACTGGATGTCTTCAAGGCAGTGTTTTCGGAGAATTGTTTTTTGTTGAAGAAAGAGACGTTGGTCACACCCGTTGTCATTATTCCACAGATATAATTCGCGCAGTAGCAATCTGTAAGTCCAACCAAAAGTGATCCAAACTATCTTATGCCCATTAGACCCGAGGTTTTAAGCCCTAGCTAATTTAGTTTCTGCTTGCAGTGAACGGTATGATCTTCTACGTCTTATCAATACATATTTTGCATAAAAATTCAATTACACATCTTTTAAAAATATAAATCGGTGCAATCCTTTGACATGGATCATATTTCACCAACCAAACCAATTTTTGAAATTCTGCTTTCAGATTTGGATTGTTCAGGTCTTTTTGCTAGCTAGCGTGCCTTGTCATAAAAAAAAATCTTCAAAGTATAGGATTTGTATTAAACTTTTGTTATTAAAAGAAATGTGGTAACAGCCATTCTTTTGAGATTAAAATCCTGCTCAAAAGAGGTTTTTTAGAATAAGCAAAAGGTTATTCGTGCTCACATCAAACCCTGCTTACAGCTATTCCATCTGGGGCTGCAATGCCGCAAACACTTCTTTTGCAAACATCCACTTTGGTCCAAGTTAGTTGTTGCAAATAGCAATAGTGGTAGTAGCACTAATATGTCCTTTCCCCCAACGAAAAGGCTGGATTGTAGACAACAAGTTGTGCCTGTTTCTCAAGTCAACCAACATTTTTAAAAGCCATTATTGCCAGTGCTTCCCCACCTGTAAAACATATACACTATGGTTCTTCACTTAAACATAATTACAACAAGGAGGCAATACGAGCACATAAACAACGCAAAGTCTCCAATAAACAAATCCGCTCAGTCGACTAAGGCGGCAGAAGCAAATGTTGAGCCAGAAAAATTCCACCAGCCCCTTCTCCTGTGCCTCAACAGTGGCAAAAGAGCTGGTCTAAACAACTGGTTAGCTATTTACCGGCTAGCCAGTATTACAAGTGTAGAATCTCCTTTTCTATTCTCATCGACATTTAACAATAAGCTGAGAAACAAGTAACAAAACACCCTCTGTATTTGTAATATCACCAAAACTTTGGTCCGTTACCGAGCAGAAATCCATTTTATGGTATTCGCTCAAAAACGTCACAAATGGTGTCAGATCTAGGGTTGTCGAGTCGAGTCGAGTTGAACTCGAAAAAAACTCGAAAACTCGAAAATTTTCGAGTTTCGAGTTCCGAGTCGAGCGCTCGACTCGAAAATTTCGAGTTTCGAGTTTCGAGTCGAGCGCTCGACTCGAAAATTTCGAGTTTCGAGTTTCGAGTCGAGCGCTCGACTCGATAATTTCGAGTTTCGAGTTCCGAGTCGAGCGCTCGACTCGAAAATTTCGAGCGCTCGACAACCCTAGTCAGATCACTGTTTAGGCAGCTAAAACGTGTTTTTAACCTCAAAAAATCATTGAAACACCATTTTTTGCGAAAAATTGACTAAAACTTGACTGTTTGCCTTAGGGGGCCAAGGTAAACCAAATCAGAAGCATACTCGAGTACCAAAGCGTATTTCCTCTAAAACAGCCACCGGGGTTAAGCATAAATACAAATTCAATACATAAATGGACGTTATTTTTTCCGTACGCAAAAAGTTCGTTTATGCCCGCAAAAAGACTTTTTCTGCCCGAAAATGAAGAATGCCCGCAAAAATCTCTTTTCTGCCCGCAAATTTTCTTTTTTTCTGTCCGCAAATATTTTCAGTGCCTATTCTGGCCTAATTAGGCGCACTTAATCCGATTTTTAAGCCTTTTTAGTGCTTATTTAGCGGTTAACGTCCTTTTAATGTGTCGGATTGTACTCCTTGAACACCGATTCACATCTTTTGCTCGACCATATGTTCTTTCAAAAATAGCTTTGACGATGATAAATTTGCTACAAAAACATCGTGGACAGAAATTAATCTACACAAAAGTTATCACATTCGAAGGAAAAGATTCTGCTACAAAGCTTCAAGAATGGAAGGACGATCAGACGAGCTTATGAAATAAAGACAACATCAAATAGGTTCAGTAAGTTTTGTGTATAATTTGTATGTGTCCGTTGTTTTTGTGAACATTTAGAATGAAAAATGTGCGTTCAGATATTCAAGATGTAAAGAACTACGTCTGCAACTACTCAAGACGAAAAAACTATCGCTGTCCTGCTTTGCTTCGGATCCGTTGGCCAAGTGGGAAGCAAGAAATTATCATAGAGCAAGCTCGGCACCATTCTAATCATTCTCCAAGTCAGGCTCAGTCTTTCTCTTCTCCAGTCAAAATGTTTATCAAAGAAAGAGGGTAGAACAAGTCCACTAAGAAAATTCAAAACGAGATCTTGGTAAGAAAAATTTTTTACCTTTCATACTTGCCAAAAGTAATTCTTACGGCTAAATCGAAGAGAACTTAATTTCAATGTGGCTCCGGTGCTGAAGAAAGTAGAAAACTTTATTAGAAGTTTGACTTGTTTTTGACACGTTTTGCACATTTTCGGCCAATTCATATTTCAAAATGTCTGATTTAGCTCGCTTTACGGTCAAAAAACATCAAGCCGACTCTTGGGCGTAATTTATGTTCTTAAGGCTAGTTTTTAACGTAGAATTAAAAAAACGCATCAGAATCTTTAAAAATTTGAAATAAATAACTATTTCAAGTTCCCTCTCAAGACAAAACAAATTGTTTGAATTGGCACAATTTTACATAACAAATCAAACTCGTTTAAATCGGGGCTGCCAAATGTACTTTATTTAAATAGTTGTACTTTATTAACCTAAGGATGAAAATTAGAACAAAAGGATAAATTACCAAAGGCAAAGAGTTAGAAGACTACAGCAAAGACGATACCGATTCGAACCTGCTACTCTGACCCTGGTACATTCAACCGTGACCACTACACCATTGCGCGCAAGGTTAAAAATTTTGAAAGCTTAGTAAAAGCTCTAGATGCACTTTTTAGGACCATTTGAAAAGTTGTGGTAGACGCCACTAAAATAAAAGTCTATAAATATGTTTAGGAAGCGATATATAGACTGGGGCTGACTTGTCTGGTGCTACCTTAAGGCTAGTAGAGAAGATTAGGAACACTTAATTTAGTTGGGTGGTGGGCAGCTGGGGGGTCACTAGTAGCCATTTACTTCTCTTTTCTTATTACTGCTTAGTGTTGCTGTTGCTTTTGTTGCTAGTGGGAAGTTAGGAAGAAGCAGCTAACTTGCTTCTCCTCCTTTCTAATTAGTTTATTACAAGGGGTGCATTCAACTAATGATTGGATTGGAGGGACCAGGTATGCATTGACCACTTGGACTAGCTTTTAGATGTGGTTGGATGATAGAGTGGAACTGAAGTAAAATTATTTGCTAAATTTTTATATAGTCAAAGAAACTTTTTTGCAAAAACATCAAAGTTTTGTAATAACAAATTTTTAAAAAGCTCCCATCCTCCAATACCATAAAAACTAAAAACGGCTACCTGAAAATTGGCAAAAGCGTCTGAGAGCGTCAAAGAAAATGCTGAACATTTTGAAAACCTTTGAACATGTTTGACACCTCACAGTGTTGACTAGGAAAAAAAGATAGAGCATTTTTTAATTGGTGATCATACTTTTGCATGGAGAACCGTATTGTAGGGGAAATTACCACGGGGCAATTCACTGTAGGGAAATTTACTGTCGACCATGGCGAAGATTAACTTAAAGTAAGATATTCTCGTCAGGCAGTTCGGAGAAGTTGATATAACTGCAGCATTTGTCATATTAGGTTGATAACTAACTTTTGTTACTTTCTGATGCAACTTTTTTATTCTTGGAGTTCATGTTCTGTTTTCGGCGTTGGAAAGAGCATTCTCTTGCGGTCATTTTGATGTATTATTTGTCGTGTTTTTTTTTTTTTTTTCAAAATGAGCTTGTCACGTATCCATATTTGAAATTTGCTCAAATATGAGTTTTTGAGAGGTGCTAATGCGTTGGTGGCCGCTGCTCGCATCAATCAACCGCATGGACCTAAAACTGTTACAAAAATGACAGCCCACCGATGGTTTTACAAGTTTAAATCTGTAAAAGTGGTCGCCGATGACAAGAAACGGGTACGCATAATTTGGCCAATCAATGTTGTGCAGCCAACCAAAAATTGTAAAAATATTACGCGTCGAAGGTTAGTCTCTCATTACATTTAATAAAAATTGGAATTAATCCATGTTTTTAAGCAAAAAGTGGATGAAAGGTCGATGGATACCGCATGACCTCACATAAGCCCAAAAGCAGAAACATGTGTACCATTGTAGTGTGTTTTTTAGGTTTCTACGTCGAAAGTTTGCCCAAAACCCATGTGTTGCACTCAATATGAGCTTGATGTCTTTTAGCCACAAGGCGGCCAAACTAGAAATGTATAAATTTTTCAACTATCGCAAGGTCCAAAAGTCCTGCAAACTTTTACAAACCGAAACCATTCTTTCTGGTTTCAAAAGCCAAAAAAAAATGAATTAAAAGTGCTTCAATTTGGCAACAGTTTACTAGAATAAACACTTCAATTGCCATCAACACTCCCAATAAAATTGATTTAAAGACAAAAGCAGTTGAATTGTTTGTAAAGTATCCAAGGAGTTGAATCCCGCTCGGCCTCTCATATTAACAGTTCTTCATCAACACTCACACAGCAAAAACAAACAAAAAAGCAGGTCTCTCCACTAGGCCTCAATTTCAGTAAAGTGGAAATGAGAAAGGTGGAAATATTTTGGAATCGGGGTTTACTTTAAAATTCTATTCGCACCTACACCACTAAATTATTCCTCTCAAAGCTGGCATTTCACCATATTAGTGGATGTATTGAAGTAATATATGCATAGTAGATGGCAACACTCGGTAAAAATAAAGACAGTTTGCGATTCCCGTAAATACTCGACTAAACGAATACCTCCTGGTTGGATCAGACCCGAAAAGATAAAGTGGGTTTGCCCAACCCTAGTAGCAATATAAAAATTTTCCTGCACCTTCGTTTCCATGCCAGTTGGGTGAAAGGCCTTCAAAGACCGCCTAAACACTTTATCTTTTATTACTCATACTTTAAAAATCTCAAAAACAATTCATATTCACGAGGTATAGCTAAAAGAACTCAAGCAAAGCCAAACAAAAGAGTAATATTTGTAGTGGTGGTGGTAGTAAGCAAACGTGTAGACACACATCTTGTTTGGCTTCTCGATCCTGCCTGGCCAACATTGCTGATATATTAAAACAGACGAATAGGGAAATTGTTTTAGCTGGCCTCTAAACACACACACAGAAGCAAGTTAGTGAGGGGAAAGCCGTCTCAAGCCTTGGCAATTGCCTCCAACATCCACTCTGCTTCTATTCCGGTCTGCCCCTCCTCCCATAAACACATCAACAAGAGCAGCCTTTCACACTGTCCCCACTCAAAACTGGCATGGTTAGAGAGAGCAATGGCAGACGGCTATTTTCGGCACGTCTTATCCATCCCTTCTATTTTCCTATTCCATGAGTAGAGGGATTAGAAAAAACGAAGCAAGAGAACGCCACTCTAGGGTCCCTCCCTTCTTCGATTGGCTCGACTCGTCAGAATGGCTAATCAAAAAGAGAGATGAAGAAAAGCTAGCAAATTAAAGGAATGCCAATCCTTTGTACCTTGTTTTCGGGGCTTACTGCATAAGCTAGGATAGTAGGAGATGGACAGTCTGCAATAATTACTCTTAGATATGACTCAATGGTGGGTAGAAGTTTCCTAAATATTCTTATTTTATACTTTTGCTTTGTCGTAATCTTAGGTAAGATTACCTTTTCTGCGTCACATTGGACAAATAATCAATTAATCGCTCAAATACCGTATTTATTCTCTAAAAATTTGACCCTATTTCACAATGGAGAAGGGGGTTTTGCCTTAGTGCCCTGTTGTTTTGGCACCTCTTAAGTGTTTCTAACAAACTAAAAGCAATTTTTAAAAGCCGTTTTCCACATTTTTCGCCATATAAAGTTGGTTCTTGTAAAGTTGAAAATATCCCTATTTTGTCTAGGGAAAACCAAGGCAGACAACTTTGTAAATGATATTTTCGGCCAGGCGACATAATGCGGCCCGAAACATACGCCCCAAGAATTTTTAAACCGACTAGAGAGTAGCTAGACCACTTGGAGGGTCGGTAAAGGTAGGTAACTCTCCAGGTGGTTTACCTACCCTACAAATGCTTTACGGTGTCAATATGCAAAGGTAATTTTGCATCAAGAACACGAAAATAGTTTTAGAATTTGTCTTTTATTCCTATTTACTCAATTTTTTGGACAATACAATTCTGCAATAGCCTTAAACAATTCGTCAAATGGATCTCTGCCTTTAATAGAATTTCTCCACCAGAATTCTTCCAAATAAGCTGACAAGTGATGTCTAGATGTCTCAATTATATTAGTAGGCACTCCTGTCCATTTCGACAACCGAAAAGAATATAACCGAAAGAAAATAGAACGCAAAATTAACTTTGCATATTGACACCGTGTATAATTTTAGGTGGGGTCCGGATAACCGAAAAGAACCTTTGGATGTCCACTTAGTGGATGAAAATTGACTTTTTTTTATTTTATTGAATTCCTAGGCGGAGAAAAATGGGCCAAAAAACGCTGAGGCTCAGGCTAAAGCTAAGTTTATTTGAAGTACGAGCCCGGAAGCTTATCTTTTTTTTTTCATTGTGGCACGGAAAGAAAGTGCTGTTAAATAACTCTCTCCATATATAATCCTGCCACCAATAGCAAAACAGGTGTACTTAGTTAGCTTCGTTGGTTGGTTAGCTAGCCAGACAAATTAGTTGATTGGGGCACGAAGAATTTATAAATTGAAATAGCAATTGTCTATCATATAAAAAAGCTTATCGTAGGGCTATCATTTTCCTGGAAAATAAAATTTTGGTAATTTTCCCGGAAATATTCCCGGGAAAATTACCAAAATTTACCAAAAAATTTCCAAATTCTCCATAAACAACTGCAACAAAATACCAAAAAATGCTCGACTCTATTGTATTATGCGGTCTTTTTAGAAAGTGGTGCCTTAATTGTCCCTTGCCCTCTCTATACAGCCCTTAATCCCTTAAAAATGGTAAAAAAATCCTTTTTAAATGGTCAATGTACCTAGAAAACCAAGTAATTTGGGGGAAGGGGTGTATAAAAGATGCGGGGGGAGGTGGGTATATAATACAGTAGCACCAATCAGTGTTTTCAAAAATGACTTGTCATTTAGCTAAAATGACTGAAATGAGTTGTATAGATCTCTTTCCATACACTTTACAAATATTCCGAGTTGCTGCGGCGGCTTTTTGAACCTTCTTAAAAGCGTCGAGAAGCAGGTGTCGAAAGTGCTGTTTTTGGTCAGCGGGGTTGGCCATTTCAAAATCCTAAAAATGGGGCTAATCTTAGAAATGTTTTAAATTTAACATTGAAATCTTATTTTTCTGTAAAAAGAGCAACATACATTTAAAAATGGCCTTTTTCAGCAAAAAAGACCAAATAACCTTATTTTCGAAAATACCATCTGGAAAACCTTCACTGATAGCCTTCAAGAATCGCACTCCAAGCATATGTACCGACATCAAGTCTCTTAAATTGGCGCAAAAATATAGACCCTCATAATAAAGTGCTTATTTCCATTTCAGCAACAAAATGGGCGGAAATTTATCGTTCGAAAATATTATTTCTGCGGAAACGATCAGTAAGGAATATGTATGCATTCAAGTCTAGGTTTGCTAGAGGTTATTTTCCTCAATTTTTCACATTTTTAGTATTTTTCTTCTAAAATAGTGCACGAGGTGTCAAAATCGCGTTTGGTGTTCACTTTAAGAGAAACAAAAAGCCATAATTATTTATTATTTTACAAGAGAAATTTTCTCTTGTATGAGACGTCTACGACTACAAACAGAACAGATTGTTTCCAAAGAATAGGGCCCCATGGGGCCTTATTAGAGAAACTACGGTACGTTCGGATTTTGTTCGGAATTTAACTTTTTCCGCCAAAAACGTTTCTTATATTGTATACATTAATGTGTATGAAGATGACTGAATTTTCGGCGCTACTCAGTTATATCCCCCTCCCCAGATCGATTTTCCCCCAAAGTTTCTTACAACCATTTTTAAGTATAATGTATACAAAAAACAAATAAAGATACTGTTTTAAAAGGTTTGAGGGTTGTATTGGGAGAGGAAGGGAAAGAATAGAACCACTTGTAGAAGGGCTACACAACCAAATTTTATTGGGAAGAAGGGCTGTATGAGGGAGGGAAGGAATAATTAAGGAGTCACTTTGTAGGAAAACAGAACATCTTAAACATAGTTTCCTTACAGGGACCTACCGCATAAAGAAGCTCTGGTATGCATGATATTTTATTGCACCCAGAGTTTTTTCTCGAGTGATTTATGTCTCAGGTCTGTTTGTGTGCGCATCTCAACTCCAAGCCCCCGTCACCCCTGTAAGGGGGCTTGAGAGTTAGAAATGCGCGCACAGACTTACCTGCGAGATGAATCCGAGAAATTATCTTGATAAGAGAATACATCTAGAGGCACTTTTTGTCCCGATTCAGTAAGGGAGACGGGTGAATAGACCTTTAAATTAGTAGCCTCCTATCATTCCTTTCCCCTCCCAATTCAGCCATTATTTCCCTCTAAGTTACTATTTTGGCCTCTTTCCACCGAAATTCTTACTTAAAAGTAGGTTTTAACTACTTTTGAAAAAATCGATTTGGGGAGGGCGGTTGTAGCCGAGTAGCGTTGAATTTTCGTATTAGTTATTAGTAATAACTTATTACTTACAGAAAGAACACTATATTAGAAGGGAAATACTGAAAACTAAAAGATTCGGGAAAATGGCTTTGCCAAACCTAGTCAGGTCTCAATTTAACACACACTGACGCGACGTACTACAGCGACTTTAACACACTTTGCTTCGATTACTAGGGTGTGTGTTTGATCGGCAGTGGATTGTATTCTGTTCATTTTTCAGCAAATGTTGTTATGAACAAAATGGAACTGGCCGAAGAAGCTGCATCTAGCAGTCAAGATGCTCAATCAAGTGAGAAAAATGAAGTTTTATCCAAGTTTGAAGTAAGATGAGTTTATTTTCAGAATTACTACTAAAATTAACTTCTCGAAAATTTTCGCGATCGAAAATTGTCAGTTACTATGTGAAAAATGAAGCCTGCCTAGAAAGACTTGAAGCGAGTGGGTGTGATGCTATGGTTTTGCGAAGAAATACCAGTATTGTGCTGAGAAGATACAGTCTAGAATTTGAAATCATAAGTGTAAGCTCAGTTCCTTGATATTTATTCAACTTTTTAAATTTTGTCATTTCCAGGCTCTATATGTGACCTTCACCCCAAATACGCCTGAAGACTATCTTTGCTTGGTGGGGGAAAATCGGATAAATTTCTATGCTATGGCGGATGACCAGTTATGCTCGCTCGCCTTGCCCTTCAAAATCTGCTCCGCTCATCAATGCAGTTTTGGATTGTTGTTAGAAAGGGATTGCTTTTCAGAACTTTGTGTGAAGTTAGCTTACCATCATTACTTTATTGGGATCATACTGAGTTGCCACAATCACATTTTAGTCCTCTCGAATCTGCCCAGTTATTTTCGCTTACTCATCCCTACAATGAAATGTTCCCTGTTCTATGTAAATTTCAAGGTAGTGTTGCATCTTTACTTCGTAAATATCTTCTTAATTTACTTTTTATGGATGATGAGCGATGTCATTATGCTTTTCGGCATCGGCGGATCTGCATTATGCCGAAGGATTCGGACAGTGAAGTGTCAAATGAAACAATTAAAGGTTACGACCTTGAAAAGAAAATGATTTCTGTGTTTTTGATTCGAGAATGTTCGTTGTTCTGAAATGTCTTCGAGAATCGATGTTTGTTATTTTCAGGCTCCAAAGAAGAAAGAAATGCAGCCAAGATTGATTTGTACACTGGACCAAGCGGGGGTTTATTGAACTCAACTATGAACACACCGATATCAATGCAGTCCTTTTACTCACCAAATTTTTTCAATAGGAGATTTCCAGGTCAGGTTGAAAATTCTAAACTAAACGTGTGTAGTGTAGGCCATAAACACTTGACCATCTTTTTGGAGATAAAAACCTAAAAATTGGCTAATGGCCAGTTGATTTGGCGTATAGCTCGAAATAATTTTCATCAGTGGTCAGGTTTTTCGGCTCATAATCACAAATTCTTTGAGTGATTTTATTTTAGAACATCATTATGTGTCAATGGTCGGAACCGGAACAGCTTTTTCGCCTGCAAGTGGTACTGGTCATTCTTCTTCTCTTGGACGCTCACCTTTCTTCGCAAATCAGTCACCAAATGTGATTAGTGGCAGTACTGTTACTCGAGTTACTCCTCTTCGAAGATCTTTGCGAATTCGTTCAATGGCAGCGGCTGCGCATAGCGAAAATTTGGCACTGGCAAGCTCTTTGTCTACAACTGGCTCACTAATCTCTTCACTTGAGAAGCCTTCTGCGCTTAGGAAGTCAGTTTAGAACTTTTTTATTGTGCACCTAAACTATTATTGTATTATCGTGTGTGATTTAGATCGCTTGGAATGAACCTTTTACAGCAAGCAACACTCAATTTTGTCAAACAAAGAGGTCTTTCTGGTACACCTGCAAGAGTTCCATTCAACACAGATCATCTACTGAGCTTTGGCCAGAATGATGGAAGTGCTTTGAGTTGTGCAGTCGAATATTGTTTGCAGTGGGTTTCGGACATCTCTCCAGGAAAAACAGTTGAGGAAGAAGAGGAGCCATCTAAGAAGAAAAATAGAACAATACTCTCAGTTGTTAAAATGGGGATGGATAGCCCTGTTCAATCTGCATCAATGATGAGGCGGCGCCTGGATGCGTTAGATGATTTTCTGGATCAGAGGTTGAAGAAGCAGTCCAATTGCTTACTGGCATCTAAATTAAAGTAAATAATTTTGCGAAACTGTTCTAAATCGTTTGCTTATTCTTTAATTGTTTTCAGACAATTTCCTACGGCCGATGAGCAACAAGCGTGGACTTCACTGCGCTGGAGGGTGGATATCCGCCTTCACAATGTTTCGCAGATGTTAGACTCTTCAAAGCCGATTTTAATACCCAATATCAAATCAGGAGTAGTGCGTTGTGTTTTTTTTTGGCTTTATGAAGGTCATTTTTAGATTGCCCACAATGATGAAAGGGAGCATCAGGAACAATTTTTGGTGTTAACTGCTCTCAAAACGATCACCAGACCGTTTGGACAGTCACTGTTAAACTTTAGGACTGAAAAGCCAGTGCCTAATGATCCATGGGTTGTGAAGCCAATTTGCTTGAATGGAAGAGTAAGTCCTGGAAGGATGCAAATTGATTATCCTGTTGCGGAAACGAACGCAGTAATCGGGACATTTTTTGCGTCAGCTGTTAATCATTTTTCTCCAGGCACACCGATTTACTATGGAATGGGCTAGCTTTTATAATGGAATTGCGCACGGACTAGCAATAATGGGCTACGAAAGCTTTACTGGTGCAGTGAGTTCTCATCACCGCAGCTCAACAGCTAACACTACAATGAAACCGATCAAGAAGTCAACTCCGAAACGAGCCGACATCTCTTGTGGTACGACAATGACTGAATGGAATATTTTCTACGGTTGGGAACCCAATTTGGCTACTGCAAATCAGTGTCATTCATCTTCATCGCCAAATGTCGTCTTCGATTGGGATTGGCTTTGCATGAATTTGAAAGCTCACCAGGACCAGCCTCCGCTTCAAGCTGGCTTTTTGCTTGCGTCTGGTTTGGTAACATTATTATTATTGTTCTTATTTTTTCCCCAAAGTTGATCTCAAATGTTTTTTTAGACGGGGCACATTCGGTCTATTAGTCTCTATGACATTCACGCATTTTTAACGAAAAGTGATAAGTTCCTGGTCATAGCTCTTTTGCTCGGTTCTTCAATTGCTCACAGAGGGACTAGTGATGTACATGTTAGTTTTATGAACCAGTTTACTGCTTAATAATTTTTCCATATAGATTTACAAGGTTCTTGCTACTCACCTTCCTTTTTTATTGATGCCGACTCTATGTGAGTTTCGAATTGAAGCAAGTATTCAGGTTTTCTGTTTTTTTTTTGCTCGACTGTTGTTTGTCTGATTTTACGTTCTTTGATTTTAGACTACAGCATTGGTGTCGTTGGGATTTCTCTTTGCTGAAACAGCAAATCTTTCACTGACAAATCAACTCATTAATCAAATGTCGCGTGAAGTTTTTGACAGTGATCAGAGCTCGGAGAGGTATGCTTATGTGCTCTCGGCTGGATTTGCCATCGGTTTGATCAATCTTGGTGAATATTATACATTTTTTTTCGGATAGAGTTATCTATCAGTCGTAAATATGTATTTAAAAGTTACAAATTTCAGGTAAGGGCAAAGAAATCGCTGACACGGAAGTTCCTATTGCGTATCCTCATCTGTCGCCAAAAGGCATGAACTTTTTAGCTTGGTATTTTTTAAAATTACAATTGTTAGACCGCCTAATCAAATTACTGAGGGGTGGAGAGCGTCATCTTTGTCTTGTTCATCATGATCAAGTTCAGTGTTCGGCTAAGGCGGGCACATCTTCAAGTAATTTTTTTGCTAGGAGTTCAAACATTTTCATTGGCTTCTTTAGGTGATGCTGTGCGGCCTTGTTCAAATTCTAATCATGTTAAGGAAAGCAACAACGTCAACATTCACCTAACTTCGCCTGCTGCATGTGTTGCTCTGGGTCTGATGTATCTGCGCACTAATGACACATGGATAAGCAATGCATTGACGATACCAAACACTTTGTGCGAGATCGAAAAAATTAGGTTGCCTAGAACCACTGACTGGTCAAAATGTTTTTAGTTTCAGGCCTGATGTTTTAATGATGAGGACATTGTTCCGGTGTTTGATTAACTACGAGCAAATTGATTCTAATATTGAGTGGGTAGAACAGCAAGTAAAACAGTTCCGCGTAAAAAGTCTAGCTTACTCTTTTAATTCAGGTGCCAGAAATTATTCGCAAATATACAAGGCATTTCATGAGTTCAAAATCTGCCTGGTGGTCCAGCTTCATCGATATGAGCTCCGTTGCTCAGGTTAATATGTTTTTATTGGCGTTTAAAGCCGTTTTATGCAAAAACTCTTATTTGACACTATTTTGCTTGAAAGTCTTAAGGCAATGCCAAGATCTTCTTAATTTAAAATTCAATTAACCTTTAAATAGCCTTATTTTTCTTGAACCTTTTTTCCGGCTATTTTTAACAATAAACAGATAGTATAGGCTGTCTTTTAATCATCTTCAAAAAATCTTCATTAATCTTTGTCTTATAGCCGTTTACCGATAAAACAAGCCAAAAACAGAGATTCAGAAAAAATACATGACAAACGACTTACAACCGGCCATTTTAAAATTAAACACATTTAGAAATTTAATAATCTTGACATTCTGTTAAGAAACTTGACTAAGTCCTGAATAGGAATTTTTTGCGAGAACGTCTATGCATAGTTTTAATAAAATGTGTCTTTTCGAACTAGTTATTCTTTAAGGCATATTTCTATTGCTGTGCTGGTGCTAGTTTTGCTATCGCTATCCGATATGCGTCCACATGTGATATAAATGCACAGAGAACTATTGTATGTTTTTTACGGACGATTTGTTTCTGATGCGTATTTAATTGTTTATTTCTCAGCAATGTTTCTTTGAGCGAGTGCAGATGGAGAATAGTATTGGAAATATTTATGCACGTCTGAGTACAAAAGCTGGCAAGAATTGTGTTAATGCAAGTATTAATGTGTGTGCTGTGAGTCTTGCTATGGTGATTGTACTCATAAATTTTCAATTAATGTCATTCGACGAAATGCTGATTTTAGATAATGGCTGGCAGTGGTGATCTTTATGCGACTCAAGTTCTGAGAAAAATTCGAAATTTGAAGAGGCCCTTCGCTAATCCGAGCAGGGATGCAGCGTTACATAGTTTACACGTTTTCTCTAATATGGCTCTTGGTAAGATGTAGATGATAAGATGTAAATGAAAATTAAAAAATTTACGTCAGTTTTTATGCACTCATAGTTGTCCTTCTTGGCTAGCTCCGCTTAAAATGGATTCTTTAACCTAGGCTATTTGACCTTTGCATTGTTCTGTAGAGCTTTGAGTCTTCTAGATAACTTGCACCGGAAGGCAAAAAAATTAAAGAGAATGTACTTTTCTCTTTTTATTTGTGAAAAATATGCCACAACAGCCGCGAAAATTGATGTAAATGTTTTTTCTGTAGCTTTAGTTACAACGTTTTTGCTTTGCAACATATCCACGACAAACAACTGTGTATTTATAGGCTTGCTCTACTTGGGACACGGGAGGTAGGTCATTGCTACGCGTTAGTTACCTTGTTTTCTGGTTTACTAGCTTTTTTCAGGCTTTCGCTAGCAAAGTCGAACATTGCAATTGCCAGTTTAGTAATCTCCTTCTTCCCGATATTTCCTCACTCTATGACCGACAACCGGGTTTTCTTCCAGCCTCTCCGATTCTTGTGGACCTTAGCTATTGAAACTCGCTTTTTGGTCACTGTTGATGCTCAGTCGCTGAGTGCTGTATCCGTCGATATCCGTGTCAATTTCAAGGCCAGTTTTTCATCATTTTATTATTTCTAAATCATAGCCGAACTTTATTTTACAGGATGAAAGGAAAGGTCCTCTAGAGAGTCGGACGCCGCTTATTCTGCCTCCTCTATATCAGATCAGTTCGATATCTTTAGTGAGACCAGTTGAGGAGTCTCAGTTTGAAAAGATTGAATCTAATGAGATTCTATATAATCACGTTAAGTTAAACCTTCTAAATGCTCAGGGAAAAGATCTTAAAAAACTGCGAGAAATTCTTCATAAATACCATGGTCGGTTTCCATTGACAAGACGCAAGACGTAAGCAATTATTTTTTGAACAATGTTTTCGCATATTTTTCATTCAGAGAAAAAGGGAAAAGTGAATTTGTGCAATCAACGACTTTGCTTAAGCAAACGATGGATGTGTTATCTGAGTTGGAAATTCCCAAAGCTATTGAGATATCACTTTAAAGTTTATAAGAATTGAATGTGGCCCTCTTTGTGTTACCACTTGTTGTGTTTAGTTACGTTGAATAAATTTGATTTAATTTACCTTGCCTTCGCATCTATCTTGCTTTCTTATTGTGATAAGATTAAACGTGACCGATCAAGGAGCTACCGGTTACTCAAACTCGACTCAATCAAAAACCAAATTTCAGGTTAATTTTAAGATTAGATTTATATCTAGACCGTTGTGGCTGACTAGTTTTGTTGTAATTTAGGACAAGATGGTTACCGGAGTCACTGACAACATCCCCAAGCAACCCTGTAAGCGTACAAACAGAGTGATGGCCCAAAAAGTTGAGGAAATCCCTCTCGTATGTTAAAATTCGCATTTTTTCAGACTTAAAAAGATTCAGCAAGTTTTTAGGGAATGGAAACTGACGACTACGTAATTGATTCAAAAAAAATTGTATGCTTCAATGGAATTGACCACTTCCTATGCACTATGTACCCTGTAAGTAAATATGTTTGTGCAGTTAATTATTGATTAAGTGATCTCCAACAAATTTTAATGTTTTGAAAAATTTTGTTGGTAAAAAGCTGCAAGTTTAGATTAATTCGAAAGAGATTGTACGCTTCAATGAAATTGACTACTTCTTATGCAAGCTGCATAACTTTTTAAATTTAAGTTTCATACCCTGGGTTATTAATATTAAAATATGCAAATTAATATTAAAATATTGCACTCCTACCTGAACAATTTTCAATGCGAAGCCTGCTTGTAGCGCATTTTACGTTTTTGACAAATAGCTCTCCCAATAGCTAGAAAAATTACAATTAATTTTGTGAATCACAACAGACTCAAATAGGCGGACAAGGTGTGCTCATCTAACTTCTCCAGCAGCCAAATAAGGACTGTCACCAAAGACTTTTGCTCCTAAAACAAAATTTTAAAAAGGTACCATAAAAACGACTTCAACTTTTTCATAGAACAAAAGAAACTCCCTTTACTCGACAACTCTAATCATGAGTAAAACACAGAAAATGCAAAAACAAATAAATCTTGAACCTCTGTACAAGACTGGATAACGAAAAAAATGAGGTTGGGATAAACCTCTTAAGGAGGTTTGCTAATAAAAGCTATAAAATCAAGCAGAATTTCGAATATTGTAATCAATTGATAGTGGTCAGTCAAATTTGTGGCAAGTCGTTAGTTGTCCATTTCCAACTCGAAAAGCACGACATATGACCATTTTGTTAGAAAGACTTTTAACAACAACACCAAATTTGACAAGAAGACCTGTTTTTTAAGAACCACCTGTTGCAAACGTTTTGTAATGTTTTTGAGCATATATTTTTTACTTTCAGTCGCAAATCATCATCGACGAGAACAAGTACCTCTCGGTAGAACACTACTACCAAGCTTGCAAGCTTTTCTGTCTTGCTGGTCCACAGTATGTCTTTTAAATACTTAGCTAATTAAAATCAATCTTATTTTCAGGTATGCAGTTCAGTTGGCTAATATTGTCGCGGTAATTTCTTTGCATAGAGACTAATTAGCTGAAAGCAATTTGACTTTGAGAATTATAGCCGATGACTGTGAAAATGACTACCAAGAGAATCCTCCGTGAGCTCAAGATTAGCAATTCTCGTGTGGAAGAGTGGAAGGTTGGTTGACTTTGTCTGAAATCGATTTATTTTACACGGCAATTTTTGCAGTGCACTGACGGCTTCTACATGCTGGTATTAATTTTTGAAGAGAATAAACAATTTAACAGTTTTATCGTCCTTAAGTTTTAGCAACACGCCAACTACTTTAAGTTCACTCAGAATTTCGAGTTGGCTGTTCGACTGATTGAGACTGGGGATGCTATTCTGGCTCAATCATTTGAGGCTGATAAGGTACTGTCATTTTGTATAGATTTGCTCAAATTGAATTCTTCTGTCAAATTAGTCATTTACCTCATCAAATTAGTTGTTTACTCCGTTAAACTTTAAAACTTTATTATATCAGCGGTACATCTGGTACACCAGTAATTTGATTAGATACAAAAACGTGAAAAAATCAGATACACGAAAAATATTAACCCACTTCTGACAAGGAAGAAAAAATTAAATGTTGATTTTTCAGTTCTATGCTTGTGGACTTGACAAAAAGGGTGTGAAGCAGTGGGCTATGGAGAACGAGGGCAAGCTAATCAGAGTTGTTTTTTTTCGTTATTTTCGGTATTCTAAGTATTAGCTCGAACCATTGTTTTGCAGATTCCCAGAGATTTGACCCTTACAAATGCCAAATACGTCCCGTTTTTCGGCAACGGTCGCAATATCCTTGGTGCGATGTTCATGAAGGTAGTATAATTGGGGGAAACAGGAAATTTTTTCTGACATTGCTTTTGTCGAGCAAGTCGAGCTTGTAAAACCCTGCTTTCTGCATCTTAAACATTCCAACTCAGAAATTTTGTGTGACTTCAAAGTACGAAAAACTTTATATGAAAACTTTTAGTAGTAAAATTTACTTTCTGAAATGAACAAAAGTCGTTCAGAATCTTTGATTTGGTGCAATTGAGGCTCGTTACACTATTATCTAAAGAGGAAACTCCAAAAATTAAAAATTTCAGATATTTGCAGAACATGTGTTTAAAAAAATAAAAAGAAAAAATATGACAACAATTAGCATTCCTAGTCGATAAAATGTTTTTATTTTTCAATTACATGGGGACCAAAGGCAAATTTAGGAAAATCGGGTGTTTTTTTCCAGCGTGATATACGAGACAGAAAAAACAGGAACAGAAACCAAATCGATCTGTAAAAAAAGAATTCTTGGTTTACCCTGTTTTTCAGAAGTAAAAATTTTTTGACTGAAAAAATTAGAATTGTTCGCGGAAACAGCAATGTCCGGTGAAAGTAATGTCATTACACTTTTATGAGCTTGCTTGCATGTTTTTTCTCAAATTCTTTTTTTATTAATTTAGATTCGAAAAGATCTTGCCAGCGATAAACTGGGTGCCTTAGACTTCTCTGCACCTACTGTTATGGACTCATCCCGCATGATGGATTCTTTGAGCCTTTCGCTAGACAATCTTCTTAGATATAAAGATCCGGAAGAAGAAAATAGAGATAATTTTTAATTAGACGATTATTCCGACTGACTGCCTGGTCTTATCTTTCTCATAGTCATATCTATTTATTCGGGTTTTTTTTTCTGAGAGTCACTTTGCATATTTGAACATTCCGCTTGGTCATTGAAAATAAAATATTTGAATAAAAATGGGAAATGAATGGACATGACAGCACACTCGTACACACTCGTACACACTCATTTGATCGCAACTCATTTGATCGCACTCATTTGATCGCAAATCATTTTATCATAATTTTCATTTGAACTTGAGTTCCAAAATTTTGAAATTTGTCTCGTTTTTTCTCGGCTGGAAACACTGGTCTGAGGTACTACCTTTTGCCTCTCATTGAAAAACAAATTTATCCTGAAGAGAAATTTCTTGAAAGTTTCGTATAAAATTCTTTTGTTCAGTTTAAAATCAACAAATGTGCGTTTAGTTGGAACCACTTTGATCAAATAGTGTATGAGCCGAATAAATAAAAAATTGCTCAATTAGCGCTAAATAAAAAAAAACGAGACAATGGACGCCCTTATTTAGCTGTTCAATAAGCACAATTTGACGTAAATGTGTCAATAATGAGTGACACAAATGACTGCCAAGAAATATCACTTCACAAGGTGTCCCACCCTATTCTCCATATCTTCGTTGTTGGATTTCACCACAAACATGGGTATCAGGTGTGTTATTCAATGTTAATTTAGTCTCATGATCTGAATTTAGATAGAGTATTGCTTTCCACCAATAAAGGCAGGGTGCATTTCTTCGGATCTAAACGATGTTTTTCCACAAGTTTGGTCTAATCTGCCTTCTTTGTCCCTGCCGGATGGTGCGCACAATGTTGAATCAGATGTGATCTACTTCCTTCTGCCTTCTCTAGAGCATCAAAATCGTTCAGTCTATGGGATCTCATGCTATCGACAAATCGCTGCTGATCAAATCATAGATCGGGATAAGCAAGTGACGAGAAGTAGTGTTCAAAAAAGTGTTTGTGTCATTTCCAAGGTTCCACTTTTTGGGGTTCTCAAAACGAAGCTTGAACTCATCACACAGGCTTATTTTAATGAAAAGGATTTCTCCAAGGTTGGCTTTCAATCATAAACAAAGTTCAAGGTTGTACAGAAATGTGATGTTTTGAAGTTTAAAAATCGGCTTGTTCCCTCATGATAATTTTAGCTTCCTAATAATAACAGTTTGGTTCTCCTTATGGTTTTCAAAACTTATTTTAATAAATTTTTGCTCAAAAATCTTTATAATGAAGCTATTTTCCAAGCTGTTTAAGACACTTTAAGAATAATATTGCAATCCGCATTATAAGTAGACAGAAGAGAAAAATGAGGGCAGCGATAGATTGCGTCAATTCAAATTGGGCCGTGTTTTGCTTAATTCTACCATTGACTGCAATCTATCAACATATCGCAGCAATGTAACAACAAATGGACTCTAACAAAATAGATGAGCTATTTATGGAGTATTTAATAGAGACAGAAAGATGCCTTCAGGGCGGACCCCGTTCGGGGTTTGACAATCGAAATATTCGAGGCCTAGGAGGCCTTCTGCACGGCCCGCAGGGCCTCGTATCAAATTTCAGAGTTTTCAAAACATTCTTTTTCGTAAAATTTTTGAAGAGAAAATTTTTACGAGTGCTCATACAAATAGGAGGTATACCAGAAACTGAATTCATTGACATAACAATGTATACTCACACACATACAGCACTCAAATGAGAATTTAGTAGCCATGTTTCAACTGCGGTAGAGCTTTGTTTAAAAAGGTCAGCAGTATTTATATATTTTTATATTATATATAAAAAATTATATATTATTTTTATATATTGGGTTGTAAAGAAAGTTCGTAGCGTTTTTTTGACAAAATTTTATTTGAACAAAAAACAATAATTATAACAATAAATTAATCAATG
>BBSZ01013428.1:0-60810 GCA_000981365.1 Subanguina moxae
TCATTTGCTTTATGGTACAGTGCGTAAAAGTTCTGTCTCCCCATTAGGTGCGTTTGCTGCAGCAGAGACTTGCTAGGTATGAAGGAATGACTATTGATTCTGTGGAACGCTTCCAAGGCTCTGAGCGTCGAGTGATTATTGTCTCAACAGTGCGTAGCTCAGCTTTGGGGTTTTTGGACTGCGATAAGGTAAGAAGTTCGCCTGTTTTTGCTTGCACCCAATGTGAACATTGTGTTCTAGAGATTCAATACGACTATCATGCGCGCGGAAGAATTACTGATTGTTATTGGCAATGAAGAGAATCTTTACAAACAGCCGAGCTGGAACAGGTATGCTCAATTTATACCTATTGGGTCAAGCTATTAAAGGTTTGGCCTCTTCTGTGTCTAGGTCCAATCATTTTCTAGTTTCCTTACTTATTGTGCTGATAATCATGCTATTGTCTACTGCGATCCTGAGGCTACCGACAAAGAAGCGGCTGATGACGATAAGTCTCATGTGAGCGACAGTGACGGAAGCGCCAGCGAGCGTTGGAAGTGATGCTCTTGAATAAGCTTGCACATGGACTTAATATTGTATAAGAGAGGCATCTGTTTACCGAGTTAATTTATTTATTCAGTTTGCCTGCAGTTTTGTGGATAAAGCTTTTTTTTTTGGTACCAAAAAGACTTCATTTTGGGGCAAAAAGACTTTTTAGCGCAAGTCCTTAACGTTGTAAATTTTGCATTCTTATATTTTTTATGACCATTGAGCTATTTATTTAGAGTATGTTGCAGTATATAGTATAAAGGCAGTTAAAAAAGTATAAGACTGATTACAATTTGATTGCAATTAAGTTTGTAAATAAAAAAATATGTTTTTCTCTATCTTTGCAAAGCCGAAGTCGTTTTCTTGGGCTTTCCGGGTCTCTGTTTGTGGTGAAGAGGAATCTGCGAAGCTGAAGGTGGATAAAATGCTAGTCCTTTTTCACACATTATCATCACCAAATGTCTGCAGTGCATCTTCTTTGGGCCAAACATGCAAGTACATTGATATTCGTCGTTCCACTGTAGTTTAACAGATATTGAACAGAAATTGGAGCGGAGCAACTTTTTTTGCACCAGTTAGTAGATTTGCGAAATGGGTTGTTATTAGAATGGTGGCTGGATTTGATGGGAAGAAATCGGGTCTCTTTTAAATTTTTATAGTATTCAGAGCTCTCTTTTGTGTGCAACTATAGCGGTACAGTCAAACCTCGATATAACGAACCCCTGGGGACCAGCTAAAATGTTCGTTATATCGAAGGTTTCGTTATATCGGGGGTCCGTTATATCAAGATTTGACTGCGTAACAAACCCCTGAGGACCAGGCAAAATGTTCGTTATATCGAGGGTTTCGTTATATTGGGGGTTCGTTATATCGAGGTTTGACTGTACTTAGAAATTTCTTATAGAAATTTGAGAAAGTTTGATGTTTTTGACGTCCCAAAAATATAAGATATAACCAAAGGATAACTGCATTAAATAAACTAATGAAGAGAGTTGAAAAAGTTAACCAAGCATATTTTTCAGAACGTTTACCAATAATATGCAACGTCCATTTGTAGTGCGCTACAACCCCTATACAGAATGTGTGGAAGTACTCAACAACAAGCGCTCCCTAATGCTGGCAGTCAACTCGCTACGCTCAGACATCAACTTGCTCGCCTCTTCTCTCCACAATATATTGTAAAGCAGCAGCCTTCTCAGTACATTGTGCCCATTGCAGTCCCTAATTTTTGTTGACTAAACGTATTTTTGTATTTGTCTGAACTATCGTGTGGCCCAAACACAAAAATAGTGCAAAAAAAAAGATGTCGTTAAAGACATTAAAATAAAATCACATGGAAGAAAGGGATT
This sequence comes from Subanguina moxae, assembly GCA_000981365.1. Taxonomy (NCBI): domain Eukaryota; kingdom Metazoa; phylum Nematoda; class Chromadorea; order Rhabditida; family Anguinidae; genus Subanguina; species Subanguina moxae. Next base: position 1,878 of record BBSZ01013428.1, read on the forward strand.
ACGTGCCACTTTACATAAGAAAGGCACGACCTAACCGTGGCCTATCAAAGAACCTTATATACTAAAAGATAGTTCTACTAGAGCTGGTTACGAAGTCGTTCTCAAAATCGGCTACGAGTTCGATTGCGTCGAGATGCTGACTTTTGAAAGTTAGTAATTTTGTGGGCTAAATAAATAACAAGCTAATTGCATCGGTGCACAGAAATGGGAAGATTTCAGTGGTCGTTTTATGCGTATAAATTGAAGTGCACCCCCTTGAAGTGCACCCCCCTGTAGTGCACCCCCCTAAGTGCACTACAGGGGGGTGCACTTCAATCATTTTTTATAGTTTATTTATTTTTTGTCTTGGATGGAAACGAAAAGATTTCATGTGAAAGTCCGTGGTTTTTGCCACTTATGCTTTTTTAAAATTGTGTTGTCTCTCAGAGAAAGAGCTTCGTTAATGTTATGCAGAAAATTATGCTTTGAAGCATGCACAAGGAGCATGACCTAGGGTCGTACTTTTTTGAAGAGCTATGCTAGTTTAGTCAGTAGGTAAAAAAATTAGGTGGATATGCAGAGTGGATAGAGCTGCCAAGAAATTGGTTGGTCAATGAAGTAGGGGATATATCTAGGCATGTTCTTGGGCTGGTATAGGATGAAATTATAGTTGTATCGCTTGGCTGCAAGCAAAAGTTGCATAAAAATATGAATCTTGAAAAACTGTTGTAAGTATTACTTTGAGAGGAGAATTTTCGAACCAGTGGCTTTGGCAAGTTGCCGCATTACAAGCAAAAGTGTTTCATCTGTGGTACCATAATTTTCACCAATTGAGGTAGCGGTACTATCATTGTGAGAGTTGAGCAAGTTTTTTGCCGCAGCAATATTTTCCGAAGCCATTTTGCAATTCTCCGAAAACTTAGACTCCCCGCCTCGTGAATAAAATGCTTCGATCTGACGCACTTAGTAATTTTGAAGATCGCTAATATTTTTATTACAACTATCGAAAAAACAATTATTCTTTACTATACCGATAATTGTGAAGCCAAGATCCCAATTTCATGCCTGGTCTGAAGACGAATCTCTGATGTGAGTGGTAGTTTAACAGTTATCGTAGATACTCTCAAGATCAATTTCAAGATAATGGGAAAAAAGCATACATTTTTGCATGGCAGGACTCTCTGCAAAGTTTTGAAATCAAGAAAACACTCTCTACAAAGAGTCTCTGCAAAAACTGCAAAATCTCTGGCAAAAACTGTAAATTTTGGTCAAAAAAACATAAAATTATGACTTTCCCTTCAAGACAATAAATAAATGAAGTGCACTCATGGTGAGGAAATCGTACAAAAACGGTACATTCGTACAAAAATTTTCAAACGACAATTAAATGACAAATCGTACAAAATTTGTACAAAAACCGTACAAAAATTTTGTACGGTTTTTGTACATTTTTGTACGAATTCCAAACTGTTTTCTTTAAGGGTCTTTTTAAATTTTTTACTGCGAGACTCTTTTGTTAAGGAATCTTTTGCTAAGCAGATCAAACTGTAATGGTAAGAGTAAACATCTGATTAGAGTTTCGCATAAGTATCGTTGAAAGCACTATACGAATAGGCTTTCTCTAATGCGACTATAGACAAATTTTCTGGCTTAATCCCTTTGTCTATTTTTTATTGTTGTTGTAGAAGGAAATGGCGTAAAAATATACTTGTGATGGTTTTCGTGTGCATATAAATTATAAGTTGACATTGTTTTTGCTCATAGCTGTCGACTGTGAGATGTTTGACTATGATTAACTGTAACTATTCTTACTCCCAGCTAATGAGTGTCGGCTGTGAAATAGTTATCAGAAATTAACTATGCCAGCAATATACCACCTAAAATTTCGGCCACAGACAAAATATCCCCTTTCTCAGGCAAAATATCTCTTGATTATTAAGATTGGTATACCTCCTCGATAGCGTATAAATCGGGCTTAAGTTCCAAGCCCCAAGAAAAACCAAACCTCAAGACTTTTAATACAATGTAACCTTAAAAAACGCAGTGTCGGAAGCGGATGGAAAAACATCAAGCTCTCAATTAATTGAAGTTATCGAAGCAGTTCTTATGACTCTTAACAAAACACACGCTTAGCAAAAGAAAAATTAGCAAAAAGACCACTTAATAAAAGAAAAATTAGCAAAAAAACCGCGTAACAAAATATATAGTAAAAAATTAGCGCGTAAATTTTACCGTACAAAAATGTACAAAAACCGCACAAAAATTTTTGTACGGTTTTTGTACTTGACACGCCTTAGCAACTTCGAAAAAACAGAACAACTTTCAGCATACAGTAACCTTCTCGCCAAATCTTTATTTGTTTCTCGAAAATTCTTCTATAAGTCCCAAAAGATACACGCACGACAAACGATAAGTAAAGAGACATTAAAGAAGTTTTAAAAGACTAGCCGAGTTTGGGCTCATTGACTAGCGGCGATTGTTTCTTTTTTTGGTTGACATTTTCGCAGGATCGGTTTTAATGCTGAAACCACATACAAAAACTGGCAATATTATGAAACTACGACGCACCTCATTCCTGCAAGAGCCACAAGCGTCTTATCTATCATTTCGAAGGCATTTTGAGTGGACGAAGTGACCCAAAATCCAATTTACTTATACGAAAAATTCTATTACTGAGCTATTTACCTCAGGATACAACCGCATTCCACCAGAATCCAAGGACTGGTGAACCTTAATATCGCCTTCCATTAGCAGAAAAAGATTCATCCAGGCTTCACATCCGAAAATTTCCTTGTATTTTGAAAGTGGCTCGTTCCAATCCATCCTGAACAGCAGAAAGACAAAGGATAATATATACGGAAAACTTTTAGAATCTACTGATATTGAGCTATGGCTTCGTCCAGCGCGCATCCATTACTGCTGCCCTTCGTGCCGATGGAAGCCACCAATTTTGATTTCAGATCATTCAACTGTTTCTGGAGCGTCACATCCAAATCAATTTGTTTTCTCCTTTCACAAACTGTGGCAGCTTTTTTTTCACGGATCTCCAGTTGTATGATATGGGAGAGCTCTCTGGTGGGTTTCACCAGCAACATCTGAAAGGCGACTTGATTTTTACTTGTACCAAACAAAAATTCACAAACTTCTTCACCGCTAGAGTACCACTCACGAGCCTTAGTTGAAAGAAAGACGGACGCAGCATCATCAAACAGCTCAACACCAGAGAAACAAAGGAAAGCATTGGCAGACAAAGAATAACAAAGAGCCTTCCACCACGTCACCGAATGCCCAGAACTCTCCTAAAATCGAATGTTTCAAAAAAAAAAAACAAACAAAGCCTTACACCCATCAAATTCAGCAGTCCGACCAAGGATGTACCATTCTGGTGGGGATTGATGAGGAAAAAACCGAATAAAAAACGAGTTTCTATGCCAAAGTCAATCTAAACACATAGAAAGGCTATTCAAGCTTACACGCCGCAGTACAGTGACCTTTTTTGATTGAACGCAAGGAAGCAAGAGCGAGGGGATTCCTTCATGAGCTGTCTCAGTCTTTTTACTCATCAGCACATCTTTGAAGCTATCGGCTGGATACACATAATCGACTTTCAAATCTGAAGTTGAGACGGAGACTTTGCCAGGAACATCATTATCGAAAGACACTTTGCGAATGAATTCAGGAGTGAGCTTGAGCTTTAATTCCTGCAAAACGCTAGATAGTTCAAAGATGAAAAGTCAAAATATAGCCAAAAATTGACCTTAACCCCTTCATCAAACCATTTCTTAGCTTTAGCGGAAAGAGACAAACTGGTCGTAAAAATCTTATTGGATACGGGTCTGGATGTATTACCAACATCCGCCATATTTTCGCTTGAATTCCAGAGAAAGAAGCCATTTGACGAGAGCAGATAACAGAAAGCACTCCACCACGACTTCGACCTGATTTTTAATCCCTTCTTCTGTCTTTTCTTAGCCTAAAACACTACCGACACTTATGGTACTATACATAACACCGACAGTTGAGTGCAAGTAAGAAATGACAACAGCCAAGAAGACTCTTTCTTTCTTCAAGCTCCACTTTTGAATGGGATTGAAGAGTTGTCGGGCTTCCACGCCGAAATCAACCTAAATTTGCTTCTGTAAAACTTTGAACGACAAATGAGCAAAGTTGAAACCAACAAGTGGCGCATCCTTTTTTGCTATGAATTTCGGAAGTAACTTATCCCGAACAGACACAGTTTTGTAATCACTGAGCTTCTTTTCCGTACTATCTTCGAGAGCTAAAGATAGCAACTTTTTCGAAAATTTTGTAGAGGGTAGCATCAAGACCTTGAAACTAAATTGTAGGAAAACAAATAAATGTAAAAAAACGTGCCTTAGAGCCGCTGTTATACCAGTCCCTCCCTTTGGCCGAGAGTCCGACACTTGTAGAGAACAGCTCTTTACTTTTGGGCTGTTTATCTTTACTGGTGCCGTCCAGAAGCGCAAAAAATCCATTTCTGTAAAGAAGAACACAAAAGCCGCTCCAATAAGATTTTGACCTGAGGGCTTTGGTCTTTTTATGCTTTTCAGGAATCTGAAAGAAAAAAGGTATACAAAAATAATTTGGACAACCGCAGAAGCCAACTGATTGATATAAAATAGAGACAGCCTTGGATAGCGACCCCGGTGTGAAAAACAGATTATCCATAGTTCGGAATAGATGACGCGCCTGACATCCAAAGTCTACCTAAAGCCTATCATATATTGGCTTGAAAACAAAAAGACACAAGATGGGTGTTTAAAAAAATGCCATGTTTTCTTTTTTCTGCTGCTTATGAGACTTCTGTTTTGATTCTTCTAGCATAGACTTGCCACTCATTTTCGATCTGATGCTTGTTCAACAGGATAAGACAATATAGACTTAAAAACAAATAATTATAGGTCTCTAGCACTCAAAAACCACAAAAAGAGGTAAGCAAAGACTGATAAATCCGTGTATAATGTCAAAACACGATTTTTGCTTTGTCCGCTTGCATTTTGGGCCCTACGGCCCCATGTGATGAAGTCAGGTGAAAGCCGAAACAAAAGACAGGAGAGAAGCAAGGCACAATTGTGTTACCGACATTATACACCAAAAAACTAGGTTTTTCACGCTAAACGCAGCCCATACAGCCCGTAATTTGAAATAGGGCTAATCTTGGCTTCGATGCGGCTTCCATATTGGAAGTTAAAAGCAACAGGCATATACCGATAGGTAGACCGAATGAGCCGAAACTTTTGGCCGGCCGAGACAACAACCCCACTAAAGATAAATCGAATCGTCAATGCATCGAGAAAAATAATTTTTTGAAAAATAATTTAAATAGCACCTCTTTTTTAGCGCAATCAGCCCTACTTTTAGAAACGATAGTATAGGTACACGTCAAAATTTTTTTGTTTTGAAATACATATTTTTATGTTTTGGAATACATATTTTTGAGCTACTCTGTCCCAAAACTATGGACGCATCATGGACGTGTACTATGGACGTGGACACGTCACAAAATATGGAAATTGTCGACTTCCCAAAAACTGACTTTCTGTGACGAGGAAGTACGGAAAGTAGTTTTTTTATTATCTTTTTTAGCTTATTAGAGATGCTTAGAAGGGTCTAAAAACAACAAGGGGGACCAAGGCAAAAAAAGTCCGGATTCTAGAGCCGGTGCTTATTAGAGCATGCGGAGCTATTTGAGGAAGTACGGTATATAGTTAACTCACAGTTCCAATGTATAAAAGTGCAAGCAGTAAGCACATCCCGCAAGCGCAAAGAAGACCGGGAAAACTTGCAACTTCGATTTCAGCAGGATAACGCGTCGATTCACGTCAAAAACCGCCGTCAGGATAACTGATTTTTAATCCAGCTGTAATTTCTGACCGAATTCTACATGAAAGGTAGAGGAGATGCTTTGTGGAATACATATGTTTGGATTCCCCACATTTTTTGGAGTCTAGGAGTGCCGTAATCATAAAAAACGGATCAATAAAAAAGCGCCACCAGTTGGAGTCGAACTCAAAACCTACGAATTTCAAGATCAAACGCTTTACTACTGGACTTAAAACTCTTTAGAAAGACGTCTACTTTACACTTTAAAAGGTCCTAACTATATATAGCTCCGTAGAGTGTCTTTTTCATAGTGCACTTTTTTTATACGCAAGCAGAGTCACAACTCATGGCGCAGTACTCGTGGCCCACGAACAATGCAGCAAGCGATTAACAAGCGACACGTAGCGCGAAAAACATCGGCTCACGCCGACCATTAAAAGTTAGAAGTATTGCCTTTTAAATCCACGCACAAAAAAATTTGTAGACGCATTTTACATTCTTACTTAAAAATTTTCATTTAAACACGGTTTTGAGCTGGAAGAAAGATTATAAAAATAATCGTTAACTTTAACTCCTCTAATCAAAGGGTAGTATGAGTGCTTTACACCATAATTTACGCAAAAATTTGTTACGAGGTACATTTGTTACGAGGTCACTTTGTTACGCCACAAAAATTTGCACAAACTCATTTACAGTGCTCATTTTTTAAAGGATCTTTTTTTCTGAAGCACTGCAGTAGGCAAAAAGACTTCAGGAATCCAAATCTGAAAACGGAATTTCAAGAAGAGGCTTGGTTGCTGAGATATAGTCATAACCAACCGCAAACTCAGTTTTTATCTTTTTTTTTTATCATAGTTTTGATCATATCTCAACAACCAAACCTCTTTTTGAAATTCTGTTTTCCGATTCGAATTCCTGACGTTTTTTTGCCTACCAGGATGCCTCAGAATAAAAAAAATCCTTTCAAAAAATGAGTACTGTAAACAAGTATATGTAAATTGTTGTGGCGTAACAAAGTGACCGTGTAACGAATGTACCTCGTAACAAATTTTCGCGCAAATTATGGTGTACAGCAAGTATGAGTCAGTCCATAAATTTTTTTTCCAGTTTGAAGTGAAATTCAAAAACTTCGGTTGAATAATGGAAGAATCGATCAAGGATCCTCCGAGCTTTTGTAGTCGTCTATGCTCTTCGCTTTCTGTGGTACGTTTGGTCATTTGAGAACAAGTTTCAAGTATCTTTTCAGAGCTATCAACATTATCTCGATCGTCTTACGCCGTACACTTCGATCAGATGGACGATAGCACTCTCTTTGGTTGTAATTTTTGTCTGGAGGGTTTTCATGATTCAGGTTGGTTCTTTTATCAAAAAAAAAAATGTCAGATCATTTTTCTTAGGGGTTTTACATTGTCACGTATGCGCTGTTCATCTACTACTTGAATCTCTTCTTGGCCTTTCTGACACCTAAGATTGATCCGGCAATGGACTTCGAGAGTGATGGTTGGTGTCACTAAAACCCTTACTTTGAGTTCTATTCCCTTTTTTGAGAAGAGGATGGACCAGTGTTGCCGACAAGCACAAATGAAGAGTTCCGCCCTTTCATGCGTCGTAAGTGATTTTTTTGATTCATGCATTTTACGGCGATTTTGCTCTTAACCCTTCGTTTAGGTCTTCCTGAATTCAAATTCTGGTAAGGTTCAGGTGCCGCTTATTTAATTAAAGTTATCTCAAGGTTATGCACCATGAAATCTACCTTGATTGCTTTTGTGTGCACATTTTTCGAAATCTTCGATATTCCAGTGTTTTGGCCGATCCTGGTGAGACTCTATTTGATTAATATTTTCCTTTGTGAAATTTGATCTTCTGCTAATTCTCATAAATATTTTTTCAGGTCATGTACTTTATTGTGCTGACTTGTCTGACGGTACTTTTGTCGTGCTCTTAGCTGCGCATTCTAACCATACCTTTACCTTGTTTAGATGAAACGCCAAATTATGCATATGATCAAGTACCGTTACATTCCTTTCACTACTGGAAAGGTACAATTTTCATTGTGGAGTGCCTTCAAAACTATGACTGTAATTTTAGCCTCGTCGCTTTGGAAAAGAAGACACTGGAAAAGTAGTTGCGGGATGATTATTGGTATAGGTAGCTGAATGAAAGTATCTCAATTCTTCTTTGATGTCGTGGAGTGAATTGTGATCATCTTTTTCTCGTTTATAAAATAAAGTCAAATAAATGTCGAAAGATAATTCCTTTGTTGGGCTACTGTAAACCTTAATTTGTTTTTTATTATCTGATAGAGTCGTTTTTTATAAAAGTGACCAAATAAAGGTAGCAGTATGCTGTGCTTAAGATGGTGTTGGTAATTGCGCTGGATATTATCTGCTTGCTATCAGCTTACTAATTTCACATTACGCTTTGCTCTTTTAGTTATTTGCCATCTCTAGAGGAATGGTCTCAACCAACAGCTTTGTTCCTAGGATGCCAGCTCAAGAGATGGTTGGAAACTTGGAAACTTCCATTAAAATACTCTCGGATGCTCATGAAAGAGATGACTTAAAGTACAAAGCCTTGAAGGTAATCAAGTAGCAATGTTATAATCCAAATGGCAAGACTTCACAAAAGTTGGTCTTTTAGAATATCAGCGAAAATTTTGAGGAGCTAACGAATAGTCATGCCTACAAACCTCTTTTGGATAACCTTCTGCGAGCTTTTCTCAAGCTATTGCAGGAAACCAGTCCTCAATTTATAGCAGAAAACAACACATTAGTGAGTTTGAAAATATCTTTTTAACCTGCTCAATTTTTTTTTGCAGCAGCTTAGAAAACTTATGCTGGAACTGCTGCTTAGAATGTCGGCCAACGAAACCGTGAAACACTACAGCAAAAATATTCAACTCCTACTGCTGAGGATAGTTGCCATGGAAAATGAAGAGCAAGCACTCATAATATTGAAAATTTTGACAGATCATATCAAAGCCTTTCGTCCACCGTTTCCTGCTGAGGTTAGTCTGTCTTTATACTCTTTGTTAGTGGCTTGAAAATTTTATCGTTTCAGCTGACCTCTTTTTTGATGCAATGGAAAAATGCCTACCGAGAAATGTTTCGCTATGCATCAGAGGAGAAAATGTTTGAGAATCGCCGCTTGATCACTGGTAACCCATCAATAGATGACGGTGTTATGGAGGCATGTTTTATTTGAAAGAATACTTCAGGCATTCGAACTTGCTAACTTGTGTTAGAAATTTTTGATAACCCCTGCAAGTGGTCTATGTCTGTTTTAACCACGATCGGACAATATTTTTGAAATTATTTTGTCGCGCGACGAAGCAAATCTTTATGGTATTGGTTGTGTGAGGAAATGAGTGCCTATTTGATTCCCTTCCGCTTTTATTTCAGTACTTCTGCTGTTTGGTGGCGCACCCCAAAATTTTAATAATTCAACGGGAATTTTGCTTTAAATACCTTTATTTCTATCGACCTGTCACATGTTAACATTAAATAAAATAAAGTTCAGCCATCTGCGACCACAAATGATAGAAAATATCGGGTCCACAAAATTTCCTCCTCCAAACAAAATCGGATACATAACTTGAATATGACATAATAAACATACATAAATTGGAAATTACGAAGATCTTCTATAGTATCTAGACGTCACGTAGTTTTAGTGCGAGACTTTTTAAAAAGATAAATACGAAACGTCACTCACAAGAGAATATTAAAAAACTTTATTTCAAACAGAAATATAAAAATTCCCGTTAAATTATTGAAGTTTTGGGGTGCGCCACCAAACAGCAAAAGTACCGTTATTTCGTTATAAGAGACGTTCAAAGATGTTCGACCAAGGCAACTGCAGTCAGAAGAGTTAATTCACGGCTTAGCTTGTGGCTGGAATGAACTACGTAGAATTCATGCAGGAAATCCATCGTACGCGAGTCTAATCGCCTATATGCGCTCAATACAAAACGCTCTCTTTTTCGCTCTTGCTAGAAGTTCAGATGAATATGAATTTGAAGAAAGTGACAAAGAGGAAAAATAAATAGTGTGCCAAAAAATTCTTCAAGGAATGTTAAAAGGCTGCCTTCGTATTGGGCTTTTCTCTGAATAAATATAGGAAGTCAGGATTTATTAAAATGTTTATTGCATTGGAGAATTTTTTTTTATCTTCTCCAAGTTCAGCTTTCTGTGCTTACAGGCTTTGCAGTCCTGCTTTTTCACAACAACTCTAACGTTCACCCTCAACCAGTCACATGAGGTGTGAAATTTGTATTGTTGTTTTTAGCATATCTCTACATTCTTTCTTTAGGTCTACACAATCATCCCAAGAGCGACGCAAAGTGTCAAAGTGTTGGCAGAAATGTAACAGCTTTGCTATGCCTTCATACTGCTAGCTCATTTTTTTAGGTCGGTCTTCCTGTTGTTTCTGGTTCAACCATATCGACTCCATCTGACTTCAGAGATTGCAGAATTAGTGCCCCTTTTTGTCCGCTACATCAACATCTCTGTGCCAAAATCGCTGCGCCAGAATCAGAACTACAACAAAGAGCTTGTGGATGAGTTCCACAACTCACAAGTTCGGGCCTTGACTTTTATCGCCTACACCACCAGACAGGTTCAGGTAGATGTTTTGATAGTTGGCTTTCCAACAGGTTTATACCAAACCTTTTGACACAGTTCACTGATCTCTTGAATGAAAACGCATCTGCGATCTCCAATGGCATCAAGCTTCTGTTCGACAATCTGCACAGTGATGTAGTACTCTTATGCTGTTGCTTTTCAGCTTTACATGTTCTCCTTCTAGGTTATTAACCAACGTCGAGATCTGCTGGTTGCCATCAAATACTTCTTCCAATGCGGTGAAATGAGGCAATTTTTTTGTAGAATTTATGTGTCAGTTAGGGCATTCTAAAGAAGGTTTGACAGGAGTGAATTACCATTTTCAGCTTTGGGTTAAAAATTCTGGTTCTCTTCTCTGTATTTGCTGTCGTTTTCAGCTTTTGGTTAGCGTTCTCCTTGGGACCGGACAGTGGCTAGTTGGAGATGGTTTTTAAAAATATTTTTTGACTTTTTAATACAAATTCTATGTTTTTTAGATATTTTCTCGTTTTGAGTCCTGTAAGTAGGCAAAAAGACTTCAAAAATCCAAATAGAAGCGGGTGTAGGGTAGGTTAGAGTTTGGAGAAGGGGTCAATGGGTGGGATAGGGTTAAGAGAAGTTGGTGAAGGTAAGTTTGTGAGATATGATATAAGCTTGGGATATTAACAAGGGCCCTATTAGAGAAAATGCGGTAATACCAAAGATGTGGCAAAAGTCGCATTTTTAACAAGGAAAAGCCCTTATTTTTGCGGATAAAAAATAGGGGCTGAAAGCCCAAAAAGAGAGGTATAACCTTTAAATACAGATGGTTTAGAAACCCTGATTCAAGTAGATTCAGAGCCAATTTCATACCCATAATTCCACGGATGACTATTGATTCAATCCTGCTAGGCACATCATTCACTTCGGTGGATCAGCTGAGATTCCACGCCTACACCCTCCTGGCTGATATTCTCCATCATGTGCGTATGAATTTACCCTACAAGATTTTGACTCCGTGAGTTAAGAGACATGCTGGGGTGTTGTTTCTAACCAACTTTTTCCAGTATTTTATTCATCTCTGCACGCAATCTTCATGATCCTTCTCTCTCCCCCTATGTTCAAACCATGTACGCCAAGTTGATGATGAATTGTGTGGAGCCACTCCTCAAACACGAAAAGATAGGAAATGAGCCGGTAATTTTGACCTTTTTTCAAATTTAATTTTCGCATACAGTCAAAATTTTAACTGGTGTCCCAAAAATTTGAGAACAACTTTTTTTCGCATTGTGTTTTTGACCTATATTTTTTTGGTGGCTTTCGAGTATCTTACATACTAAAATTTAGCTGAAATTTTAAACTGCATTTTAGTACGTAGGCTTGAGAGCCAACAACAAAATATACCGTATACTTTCTAATAGAGCGGCGCTACCCTAATTGACATTGTGTTTTTGGCATTGTGTTTTTGACCTATTTTTTCCAGACAAATCTCAGGCAATTTAGCACCCAAATTGTAGCTAAGATTATTGGCTACAATTTGGATGGTAATTTGCCTGAGAGTTATCTTCAATAAGTAGGTCAAACATACAAAGTCAAAACACTTTTTTTGTGTTTGCCCCCGAATTTTTGGCACACCAGTCATGTAACCACTGCCCAAGTTCGACTCTCCGCTGGGTCCGGCTCTTTTTTTATTCCCAATTTTTAGAAGAATTGCCAGATAGAGATGGTTTTTTTAGAGACAGAAACGGGTCGGGGCCCCGTCGAGGCCCCGAGCCGATTTTGGGGCTAAAACCCCGATCGGGGCCCGCCCCGAGATGCTTTAAAAACCCCGATCCCGAAATTAGGTAAAACCCCGAAGAATAATTTTCAAATTTTAAATGTTTTAAATTTTTGATTAGTTGATGTTTTTGTAACATTTTTGACTGTTTGTTGTTATTGTCGGTCCCTGTGTAATACGTTATTTAGAATGGCTACTGCAAGCGTTATTTGGAAGATCGAGCTCTTCACTAAATTACCGTATTTACTCTATTAAGCGGGCACCCTCTAATGAGCGCGCACCCTCTAATAAGTGAACCCCCTAGCAAAGGGTCGAAAAATAAGCGGGCATGCCCGCTTAATAGAGTAAATACGGTATCGGCGAATGAAGCTAAATGTCGCGCATGTAACAAATCAATCAAAATCTATAGTGGGAGCACCAAAGCTCTTTTTACGCATGCAAGGACTCATGAGGAATAAGCAGCTAAACTCAAAGTTAAACTGTTTGACGATAATGTTGATAGAGAGATTCCTTCGGTAGATGCAGCGGTGATGAAAGTGTATGCAACGAAGATCTCCTAAAACCTCAACCCCAAAGAATATTTCGATAGTCGAACCCCGAACGGGGCTCGCCCCGAAGGCATCTTTTTGTCTCTAGTTTTTTTGAAGTCTTTTTTTGGACTTTTCAGTAAAGATTCAATATTTTATCTCTTCATTTTCTTAGAAATTGGAATTTAAAGAAATTATCGGGTCTAGCGGAACGTCGGACTTTTGGGGGTTGTTATAGATCCGTAACCCCCACTAGGTTGATGTAGAGCATTTTGACTGTAATCTACGCTTTCAGTGTCGTGAGCTCATCCTATGTGGCATTGATGCTGTTGTACGTAAGGCCAAGTTAATCTCCGAGTATCATTTGCCTTTGATCAGCGAAAAACATCGTGGGATTGTGGGTGCTGTTACTACCTCTCAAACTGCAAACGGCTGCTCGGCGGAAACGCTGGCATCCAACCTCAATTTTCTCAACGTTTCCACTCAAGTCAAAATTGTGGATTCTCCACTAGCCTCTGCGGTCTTGCTGTCTACTTCGCCTGAAAAGACTGTCAAGGAGCAGGTTGTGGAGAAGGCATCCTATTCCACAGACACGCATCCAACCGGCTCGAACAGCGACACAACAAAAGCTTCTACAAAGGTAGGCTCCGATACGTGTGTAAGGTTGACCTTAATTTAAAACTTCTAAAACTTTCAGACTGCAGGAATAGAAGTTGTAAATAAGGCGATTGAGAAAGAGCTGATCTACTGGCAAGATCCTATGCCACCTATGTCTTTGTAAGACTCATTCAAAACTTTTTTGGCCCTGTCCTAGAATGGGTACCATTTTTAGACCCTTCTAGCATTTCTAATACGCTGAAAAAGACAGAAAAGCTATTTTACGCCGCTCTCCGTCACAGAAAATCGATTTTTGGAGAGTCGACAATTTTCATATTTTGCCTTGGAGGACCAAGGTAAACAACCTTGTAACTGGTATTTTCTGACCCCACACACTACACTTAGGCATACAACTGACCCTTAGGCTTAGGGTAGGCCAGCATAGATTAGCCAAGACCCTTGGGCTTAGGGTAGGCAAGCATAGATTAGCAAAAATGGTACCCCTTCTAGGAAAGGGCCGCTTTTTTTGAAGGGCCATTCTTGTCGGAGTCACTGGCAATTTTGCAAATTGTATGCGGGTGAAACACTTTCTCTTTCGTCTACTAATGATCTCTTTTGGGTCTGTCCGAAAGTATTAAAGCAATATGAAGAAGCATACTAATAGACAAAAGAGAAGTGCCCCCTGCACATTCAAATCTGGTGATTTCCATCGTCGGCAACAGCAATGGCTTTTTAAAATATTCATGAGAAACATTTAGAAGTGAGTGCAAAACACTTGTACGCTTCCTTATCCAAGCTGTAAAAATGATGGTAGTGTCACTTCCTTCGGCTGGAGGAGGTCGATTTTTGGCGGTAGCCCGATTGAAGTCATAAAAACTGGAGTTTTAGCTCAACACCTTGATTCTCATGATTTAATACAGCTATTGTCGGACTTCTTTGTGCATGGCTTGAAATGCTTGGACATTTTTATGCTGGGCAACACTTCTGGCAGCTCTTCATACCAAAAAACAATCAAGTAGACTGGTTTCCATGCCCACTTTTACATCTACAAAGTAGTTGTTTAGTAGTTCGGGAATTCGTTCAAAGGACGAAAAAGAAGCAATTGAAGCGTTCACCGCTACAGTAAGAAATTAATTGGGTTTTTGTTGTTGGAACCTCCGGATCCCAACTTAAGCTACACCTAGAATATTTGCGACTAGTTCTCACAACTAGCCTGCCGCGACTGGCTACTCTATCACACTCAACCTCATATTTTTCTTTTCGCCCAACAATAATACAAAATATTCTTCGCTCGCCACTAAACCAATCTTTTCTCATTGAAAAATTTCACTAGATTCTTTCGCACCTCTTCAAACTCCAGACGACGTTGAGAAAAGGCAAAATCACGCGGTCTTCAAAATGTGGTACCCTAGACTTTGATGGCCCACCTTTTCTTTTGTTTTCTCTAAGTAATTTTTCTGGCGTTTTCAAGCTAAAAACCCATTTATCGTGTGACTCAGAAGTTTTTCTACAAGTCTTGAGCAATAAAACCTAGGGGAAACGGAAATATGCGGAAATATTGTTTTCAAGCAACTTGATTTCAAAAATGGACAGGCCGAAAAATGGTGGTTTGGTGATTAGTACCCTGAGAATCCCGACTCCATCCCTTGAAAAACAGCCTAAAACAATAGAGGAAGGAATAACGAAAATTTCAAGAAAATACCCCAAACCATAACAGACCCTCCTCCGTGCTTGACAGTTGGCACCTGGTATTTTGGATCATTCTTTTTGCCGCGCGGACGTCTTACATAGCGTATTCCATCAGAAGGAAAGAGATTGTACTTCGACTCGTCGCTCCAGAAAGCCCTCCCCCAATCAGCCACCGACCAGTCTGCGTGTGCGTGAGCAAACTTGAGACGTTCCTTCACGTTCTTCTTCGAAAACCACGGCTTCTTCGATGGACGAGCAGCAGGAAGATCGGCCCTTCTGAAACAAAGGTTTTTTCAATTTCGCCCACAAAATTTAATGCTTACTTGAGAATTCTTGTGGCTGTATTGTACCAGAAAAAGCAGAACAAGGAAAAGCAAAATTTTTCAAAAAAAAACCACACTATTGTTGAGTATTTCCAGTATTTCCCTCAGGAGGACTCCCAACAACAACAACAATACCAGAAATTTTTCTTATACTTCTTATGACTACCGTTTTAGTATACAAGTCTGGATTCCAAAATGTTCTTCACCATCATAAACGAACACATTGAGGTTCTTGGATATAAAGTTAAAAAAATTAATTTTTTTTACAGTTCTTTATGGAGAGAATTACTAATCATAATCATGTGCTGCAATCAATTTCTGCGTAAGTTGAGTACTTTGCGACAAACAAACCACCAAAATGTTTTCCAGAGCGTTTCTTGGACATCAGCAAACAGCGGCAAAAATGGTGAGTTTGAAATAATTACGAGGAACGGGGCCTTTCCATAACTTTGGGGCACGGCGTGAATTAAAAAAATTCGTTTGTCTTGGGCGAAAAATGTCAAACTTGTGTTTTTTCGAGTTTCTTTTAAATTTGAGGTATTTTTTTTAGATTCCACGTCAAAATTAATGAACCATTTATTTTTGAATTGGTCAAAACTCCTGTTACATAGAAACTTAATGTTTAGGGTACTGTGCTGGTACAATTCTTGCTCAAAAAACTTCCAGATATGGGCTGTAATTTATTTTTTGCATGATTCAGCTCATTTTTTTTGGCAAATAAAGAGTTTTAGTCAACAACGAAAAAGCTTCACTCTACTTGAAGATGTTCAAACTGGTCTTCAATGCTGTGTCATGTACACAAGTTACATCGGATTGCGAGAACATGCTGAAGGTTAGCATTAAAAAAAAGGGTTTTTATGAACTTGAAAGTTAGAAATTCAAACTTGTAATACCCGATTTATAAGTAAAAAAGGTCTAATTTTTGAGTATACTAGGAAATTTTCGTAAAAAATAATTTTTTTTGAAACGCTCAAGATTTCTCGTAATCTAGCCATTACATTGACAAGATTTCAATTCAAACTCCTCAGAAATTTTGCCTAAGGGTGGTCAAAACCACAACAAAACTTTGTCAGACTTTAGAACTATAAAAAAATAAAATTGAAATAAATGTTGTAAATTAAAATTTTGTATTGACACGAAAGTTTGTTCTGAACTTCAATTTTTGTCTTGAGACGAAAAGGGATTTTTTTATTTAAAATGATAATAACTCTTTCTTGAGAGCTGATACCAAGATTCTAAACATATAAAAACATGGGCCAAGGCCTCCTCTACAAGAGGAGTATAAGTGTGTGCTGGTAAAATAAATAGATCAAAAATTTGTGTGCGAAAAACGATTTGTCCCAAACACCCTCATTTTTCAGCCATTTCTTCACGAAATCGTCAATGAATCTATGCAATTGGCTTTGAGATGTCGAGAATCCAACAATTTCTTCTTGCTCTTGCGTGCCTTATTCAGATCCATTGGAAGTGGTGCACACGGTAGGCAGGCCTCAAAATCAAAAAATTTTACCCTACTGGATTGTAAAGCCTCCGCCTCCCAAAATTTGTGTATGCCTTCCAACAACCAATTTGGTCTTTGACTTTCAGATCTTCTGTATCAACAATTCCTCCCGCTTCTTCCTTCCATACTACAGCAGCTGAATCGGCTGCAGAACAGCTCACATCGACAGCCCATACATGAATTGTTTGTGGAATTGTGTTTGACTGTCCCTGTCAGATTGTCGTCCCTGTTGCCATACCTTCCCCTTTTGATGGTTCCTCTGAAGCAATTGGCCAACAGCTTTTGTAATTCTCTCCCAATTTCAGGATCCTCTTGTTTGTGCTCTTTATGGGTCTCCCACTCTGGTCCAGCAAGGTGGGTAGCCTTTCTATCCTTTTCCCTACACCCAAACTTATTTGAGGACTCCGAACACTGGAACTGTGTGTGGACAACCTCCAGCCAGAATACTTCTATGATCATATGGCTCCAGTGAGGTCAGGTATGTACACAATGGTTTTGGAATACTTTAAAGGGTCATTACTTGATAGCCCTGATGCAAGGCCTGTGGCGCACTGTCTCTTCCAACGACTTCCAGTCCGCTCTAAACGCTTTTAGAATCCTCGGCAAATTTGGTGGTTCCAGCAGAAAGGTTTTGCTGGATGCTCAAACCACGGACTATGAAGCGGATGCAAAGACTAGTTCGCCAATTGCTCTCACCCTTTGCTACAGTCGCCAAAAGGCTGTCAACGCCGGAGAAGCTGTTCCCGATGTTATGAATCAAAGTTTGGGCATGGAGGTGGATCAAGTCGACCAGAAACCCTTGGACATTACATCTTCTGCAGAAACACGTCTGATTGAGGTTGGGCATGTCTGGTGCGACATTCCACTGATCAAGGTGGTGCAAAGCGCTGCCAATGTGCTTAGGTAGAAATTACTATGGACATGGGACAGTTGGCCATGGTTTTTTTCCAAAGTTTTTGATATTGTTGAATAAAAATACCCATTTGCATAAGATTTTTCTAGTCCTCCCAGCAGTCAAAATGCCTTCGAGAATCTGAATTTGAAAGCAGAATTTTAAAAAGTTGCTTGCTTTTCGAGATATGACCAAAAGTTGAACTGCCAACGTTTTGGAACACCGACCACCTTACTTGCAGCCATTTCTCGGCAACCAAGCCATTTTTCCAAATTCTGCCTTCAGATTCGGGTTCCTGATGATATTTTAGCTACTAGGAGATCTAAGAATAAAAGAACCTTTTAAAAATGGGTGCTTTTATCAAAAAATATCAAAAATTTTAGTAGAAAAGCCTGGCCAACTGTTGCTTGGCCAAATCACTACAATCCAACAGTTTTTATTGAATTTTCAAAATCGTGTTTTGAGGTTTTTAAAAAAGCAAAAAGACCTCAAAAATCCGAACCTGTAAACAGAATTTCGAAAATTCGCTTGGTTGATAAGATATAGCCGAATCTAGCCGTGAACTCAGTTTTCAGCCTAGTTCTTCTTTGGTCACATCTCAAGAGCCCCGTTATTTTTTGAGATTCTGTTTTTCATATTCGAATTCTTGAAGTCATATTGCTTTTTTGAGCGCCTATGTATAGAAAATAAATAATAAAAAATTAGAAATTAAAATTAGAACTCCTCAAAACAGTGAAGTGCCTAGCGCCAACCACAGCAATGTGAATTTGGCTGCCCTGCCCAAGTCCCAAGCATTCGAAATCATCAAGACTGTTCTCCTAAATTGTCTTTCCCTCACCAAGATTCACTCACTTGATGCTGGCAGAATGAAAACAGCCTTGAAAAAAGCTCTGAAGGTTGGGTTTTATTGTAGCAAGAAAAACAAATTCACTCTCTCCGTCTCTCTAGAATGCCAATTCCTGGATTGAAAACAGGTCCAGAACAAGTCCTTACATTTGTGGAGACAAGCATTCCAGAGAACTATTTGCAACCGCTCTGACTGGCCTATTTTGTATGTGGAAGTTGTGTTTGGTGTTACTTTGTTTTACTTGCCTCTTTAGTTGCTGTGATGAACAATGAGTTGAGGGGCCAGTCACTAGTGCTCTTCAGAGACATAATCCGACATTTGACCATCCAAGCTATTCTCGAGTCGCTAGAAGGTATTTCGGCTAAAGTGACTGCTGAGGGCATAGGACTAGGGCTGTTGGGGACCCGAAATCTTGGGGTACCTGGACCAAACCGATATTCAAAATCCGAAAAAAAACCGGGTTTCGGTTCCCATTATCCGAAAATGGGCACCTGAACTGACAACCCTACATAGGACAGTTCCAAAATTTTTGATATTTTCAAATAAAAATACCCATTTGTATAAGAGTTTTTTTTTATTCTGAGGCCTCAGGTAGTCAAAATATCTCACGAATTCGAATCTAAAAAAAATAAAAAAAGTGGCTTGCTCGCCGAGATATGACCAAAAGTTGGACTACCGACATTTTGCAACACCAACCCCCCTTACTTCCAGTCATATCTCGGCAACCAAGCCACTTTTGAAAATTTTGCTTTCAGATTCGAATTCCTGAGGATGTTTTGATTACCAGGAGGCCTCAGAATAAAAACATTATATAAAAAATAAGTAGCTTTACATAAAAATATCAAAAATTTTGAAAAAAAAAAACCATGGCCAACTGTCGTTTTACCAATAGCAGCCCCCCTAAATTTAAAAAGGGTATTTATGGCATTGTTTCTGACACATAAAGTCGAGTCTCGATTTAGTGTAGGTGCTAGGGACCGGAAAAAATATACACTAAATCGAGATATACACTAAATCGAGACTCGACTGTATTTTCTTGGTGGTTCTGCACTCATGGCTTTTCAAATTGTCCAAAAAGGTTCATTCCTAATTTTAAAGGGTGTTTGCATGAAGCATTGGTAAAGTGTTAGATTTTGCTGTTTTGGGGGTCTCATGTTCAAATCCATCTACTGACAGCACTTTTATTTTTTGTCGTTTTAACTCTTCTGTGGCTAAATTTTGACGAGGGACACGATTTGCATGCGCAGATACTGCTGTTTACGATACTCAAACGTCCCTACGCCAAAGAGAAGCTGAAAGACTATTAACAAATTTTTTCTTCCTCGCCTTTCGGCTTTGCACCGCCTCTTCTTGTCGATACCATTTGAGATCCTAAAAATTTGTATTTTTTGATAACTAGTCATATACCAAAATGTAGCCCTGGATCCCCTCTACGAAACGAGAGGAGATCTTTTCTGGATCGAGGACCTGTGAAAACTAGAAGCCATATGTAGCTCGGAACTCGTTTTTCTAGTCAAATTTAAATCTTTAAATTTCCCACAAAAATTTGCTTGAAGCTCAAAATGAACCTTTTCGGACAATTTGAAAAGCCGTGACACGTGTTTTATACCAAAATGTAGCCTACAATCTTAGCTACATTTTGTTATATAGTATGCCTAAGAGTCACTCACAAAATATGTGGCAATACGTTCGCAAAATTGAACATAAGGTGGCCAATCCAAAAGGTGGACATCATTTGGTGTGCTCCGGCCGCTGATTGACCCATTTTAATAGGCTTTAATGGTGACCCTTGTTGTCTTGATGCCATGGTATTGATAGACGCTCTGAAAACAACTTTGGCTGACCCAATCAAAGGTGAGCTGTCTTTTGCAGACCACACTCCATCATCAGAAAGGCATTGCAGATTTCTGCCACACAGTGATTGCCGTCCTCAGATTTATTATTGACACAGCCACAGTGTTGTGCGGCGATGTAGATAGGGTAACAGTGCTCTCATCTTTTTGGGGGATAAACCTACTGAAATTCTTCTCAGGTATGCCAGTTGCCTTTCTTCACTTATCTGCTGGATCAAATATCATTGCTTTGCTACAGGTTGCTTTTTACTTAAATTTTGGAAAAATTCCAAATTTTGCCTTGGTTCCCCTGTGGGTCGAAAGGAGTGGGGCTTTGTTGGAGAAAATACGGTAATTATTTCAATTGCTTGTTTTAGACGAGAGTACTACACTCGGCTGGGGGGATGCACAGCCCTCCGCTTCATCATCGAAAACTACCCCACCTCGTTTGTGCGGAAACAAGCGTCCGTCTTCTTGAATGCTTTTCTTGAGGTTGGCTTATTGATTCCACTCACTTTTAACCTTACGAAAAAGTCTGTACCGTCGCAATAGACAGGTTTCTCACTTGTTTTGAGCCCCTAACTTGAAATCAACAATGCAAATTCTACAGGCTAAACACGTAAAATAAAAAGGGATAGAAAAAAAAATCGACAAACGAAGCAAAATGAAAACACAACACATTTTACATTTTTGGCGCCAATTCGAAAAAATTCAAAAAAGGGACAGGGACCTGCTTGAAGTGGCTGCTGAGCTCTTTTTTTGAAAATTTTAATACAAATTTTCTATTTTATGTAATTTTTTCTGTTCTGCAGACTCCGAGCAGTCAAAAAGACCTCAGGAATCCGAATCTGAAAACAAAATTTTCACATGTGGCTTGGCTGTTGAGATATGACCTAAACTTAAAACACTGACACTTTTATTGGTGACCATCCAAGTTTAGGTCATATCTCAACAGCTAAGCCACTTTTTGGATATCTGCTTGCAGATTAAAATTCCTGAGGGTCTTCTGCCTACTTGAGGGCTTTAAAATAAAAAATTACTAAACCCACAAAATTTCTATTGCAATGTTTTAAAAATATTTTTGAAATTCATCTCAAACTGGTCTTATACACAAAGACTACACATACGATCCTCAATACAATGATTGGGACGTTTCTGAGCACGGAAAACACGCATCTAAATACTGTTTGTGAGTGTGTTGTGTGTGTGTTTTGTGTGTGTGTATAGACCACAGACGTGGATCAGCCGTAGGGAGAGGGTTTGGCCATAACAACTTGTTTGCAGATAACATCTGGACTGGCTGATGAAGTCTCCTCTGGTGCCTTAGACTTTGCTTCAAAAAGTGAGAAAGTGGTGTCATCAACTAAATATTTAACAGCTGATTGCTTAGGCATGGACATGTTGCTGCCCATTTGCTTTCCCTCCAGTCCAGAACATGATCTGACGGACCACTTTTTGGACAGAATCTTCGAGCATTTGGATGATCCAGAAGCACTGCTGAGAAATGAGGTCATTTCAAAGTTGTGTCTACACGCTTTTTGAGAAAAACAGTGTGTTTTAGTGTCTTCGGGTTCTTGGCTCCATTTGCCTTTTGAAGTCAGTTGGCATGGCAAAGTTGTTGGCAAACAAGAGGCCGATGATTGCATCCATCATTGCACGCAAGATAAACGACTTTGTCAAGCTGTCTATAGATTCTCAAATTGGATTTTTAGTGAGTCATTTTGTCACCCTTTGATGCCCACTGTCTCTTATCTGAGGTTCACACTTGCCCTATTTTCTCTAATAAGCCCGTACGCCCCTCCCCCATTCAAAAAATAGATATTTGTGGCATTGTGTTTTTGACCTATGTTTTGATGGTGGCACATGAGCATGTTATATACCAAAATTTAGCTTAGAGTCTTAGCCGCATTTTGGTATATGACATGACCATGTGCCACCGACAAAACATGCGTCAAAAACACAATGCTACAAATATCTATTTTTTGAATAGGGGAGGGAGGTGGTTATTAACTGGTGTAAAAAAAGTTCCCGGTGGGTTTTTTAGACTGATGTTTAATAACAATTTTTTTTCGAAAAAATATTCCAAACATATGGTTTTGTAGCTCTTTCCTTCCTCTAACGAATGATATATAAAGTTTTTATTTGTGAAGGAAGTTTGGTGGAAAATTTGGACAAAGAAAGAAATGGAAGAAAAACAATTTACCGTATTTACTCTATTAAGCGGGCACCCTCTAATAAGCGGGCACCCTAGCTAATGAATTTGCAGCTCTTCCTGAGTCGTTTGAGATCTATCTCATTGTGTTTCCCAATAAAATTTGAATTATGATACGAGAAAAGGCCGAAAATTAAGCGGGCACCCTCTAATGAGCGCGCGCCCTCTAATAAGCGGACCCCCTAGCAAAGAGTCGAAAAATAAGCGGGCATGCCCGCTTAATAGAGTAAATACGGTATGCAGTGGATTATAGAGTAACATTTCACTCAGCTTAAACTTTATTTTCATTTGCATCTTCATTGATTTATTTTGTTTATTGAAAATGAGTGATTTGCGGGCAGGGATTGTGCGTCTTTATCAAGAGGGGCACCGCGTTATGGAGACTTCCCGCCTGATGAACGTTCCACAACAAACCGTCAGTGATGCCATCAAGCGATTTAAACAGACTGACAGCAACGACGATAGGGCAAGGAGTGGGCACAGGAACAGCACAGGAAAATATCCGGCTAATTGCTGACAGATTCTGCTGCTGCAACGACCACGAAGCAGGTCACATTCACAGCAGTGTGGACTCCACAAGGAAGTTGGCCGTTGAACTTGGAATCTCTCACATGTCTGTGCAAAACATGATCCACAAAGTTTTTCATATGAAGTCCCGGAAGACTGCAGAAGGGCAGCTGCTTAACGACAATGCCAAGGAGAAACGTTTGGACCCACAAATCCATCCCGGCACTGAAGGCATCATTGGTCAGAGAGTGGGACGCGGTTCCCTAAGAAGTGATCCAAAATGCCATTGACGCTTTCCCGAAAAGACTCCGGAAATGCATTGAGGCGCAGGGAGGCCATTTTATTGAGTAAAATAAAAACTTTATATATCATTCGGTAGAGAAAGGAAAGAGCTACAAACCATATGTTTGGAATATTTTTTTGAAATAAAATTTGTTATTAAACATTAGCCTAAAAACCCGCCAAGAACTTTTTTTACACCAGTCAGAGGAAATTTGGGGTTTTGAAACTTTTTGCTAACAAATTACCATAAAGTCCTGTATACTATAGAATATTTTTGAATTCTGAGGTACGCCAGCAGACAAAAATACTTCAAGAATCTGAAACAGAATTCCACAAAAATGTCTTGGTTGCTGAGATATGGCACATTGACACTTTTTTGTTAGTGACATCCAAGTTTAGGTCATATCCAGTGTTTTCAAAAATGACTTGTCATTTAGCTAAAATGACTGAAATGACTTGTCATTTTGACAATGACTTAAAATGACTTGACTTGTCATTGTCATTTTATTTAAAATGACAATGACAAGTCAAGTCATTGTCATCGATGACTGTCATTAAAGTCTGATGACAAGTCATTTTTGAAAACACTGGTCATATCTCAGCAACTTAGCCACTTTTGAATTCCGCTTTCACATTCGGATTCATGAGGTCTTTTTGCCTGCTGGAGGGCCTGAGAATTGAAAATTTTCAATAAAATATAGTGCGGGTGGTAGAATACACTATTACCTCTGATTTTCTTAAAACAATTGCTTTAGAGCTTCTATTCCTTCCTTCTGGACATTGAGGACCTCGAAATAGACAGTCCATCTGATTCGTTGACTCTTCTCATCAAGAATCTCATGTGTATATGTGACAGTAGTGAGCAAGACTACCACACACTCACTGCTAAACTTCGGCTGACTCCTCCGATTGGCCAGGGCGACTTGTCCTCCTCCAAGAAAATCAACCTCCTGCGCTCTGCTGCGATCCGTAGACTTTGAAAACTGTTTCGGAATATCAGTGATCACTCTGAATTTTTAGGTGCAATTATTTCTCTTTGTTTGAAAATGCTACGAACATGCCATCAAAATTCTTTTACAACAGGTATTTTTGGCTGTTGTTTATTTTATCTTGCTGCCAAAACAAATTTGTGTGAGGAGGCCGTTTGGGCCCAGGGTTAAGGACCCAGAGGTAAGGGCCCAGGGTTGAGGACCCAAGGGTAACGGCCCAGAGTTAAGGACGCAGGGTCAAGGACCCAGGGGTAACGGCTCAGGGTTAAGGACCCACGGTTTGCCGTAAGGTCAATCCTTCCTGAACATTTTGTGTGAGGAATCCGATAAAAAAGAAAAATGACCAAAGGATTAGGGGGAATTGGGCTCACGGACCACTCGAAACCAAAAGATTAGGGGGAATTGGGCTCACGGACCACTCGAAACCAAAATTTTTGAAAATTCATATGAAATTTGAATTGGCGCCAAAATTCAAATTTTGAAATCTCAAATGAAATTTCACGACAGCAATCATATTAGGTAGTTTTTCATGCCGCGTGATGATTGATGCTTATTTTTTTGCATGTTGTCTTTGTTTTTTGTGAATTTATAAGTTTTAAGAAGCTTAAGGATTTAGAGATAAGGCTAAGGGTTTAGGGGTTAGAGTCCAAGGGTAAGGACCGAAGGTTAAGGGTGCAAAGATAAGGACCCAGAGTTAAGGACCCAGGGGTAAGCTCTCACATCACCTCAGTAATACCTTAAGGTACAAAAATGAGAATTCCAGCCGCAGAGCGGCCTACACTCTGTCCCAAAACTATGGACACACCCCCCCCCCCTTTTTCGGGTTTTTGAACAATAATACAAACAAATTTTGCGGTAATTAATTTTAAACAGTTATAGTAGCCCAAAATAAACAGAATTAATTCATTTAAACAGAGATTTCGAAAGCTTTTTAAAAAAGGCGATCAATTTTTCGATTTACCCGTGTGTTTTAGTGTCCCAAAACTATGGACGCACCCAACTATTTTTATTCAAATGAAGACATTTCAACGAAAAGATAGCAAATAACGTAATTTTAATATTTCGTCATTCCTCCGCACTGTTTGAGAACTTTTGCGACTCTTCTCGGCAAGCTGTCGATCAATTCTTGGATGAACTCAGGTGAAAGGTAATTCCATGCCTGTTGGATCGCGTCTTTGAGTGATCGGACCGTTTGAAATTGGTACGCGTTATCGTAAACCTGACGCACCATGTTTCCCCAGAGGTTCTCCATCGGATTGCAGTCGGGAGAGCAATACGGATGAGAAAACAGATTAATGTTATGGCGCTGCATCCAGTCCATTGTGTTGTCCTGACGGCGGTTACTGACGTGAATCGGCGCGTTATCTTGCTGAGATCGAAGTTGCAAGTCGTCCCGGTCTTCCATATATGGGATAAGGAAGTTTTCCAACACTTCTTGATAGGCGACGGAGTCCCAGCGGCCTTTCCCGAAACAAAGGCGAGCCTTGCCATGTGCACTGAAGGCGCCCCAAACCATAACCGATTTGCCGCCGCCTTTTCGCTTTGAAAAGATTCGAGCTTCCCTGCGGAGATCACGCCAGTAATCCGTCATTCAGTCGGGACCGTTCAAATTCCACTTTTTTTCGTCGCTAAAAATGACCTAAAAATCAAAAAAATTGCAAAAAATCAATCTTCAAAAAATTTCAATTTTTACCATGTCCCAATCGATCCTTTCTCGAGCTCTTTCTTCAGCCATTCGACTCTGGCGGTCTTGTGTTCATCCGTGAGGTTCGGACACTTGTTTATTTGCTCTCTGACGAGGTTTGAATTTTCTCAGATTGCCCTCCAGACATTGTTTTTAGAAACATCGAGCCCCATTTTGCCCCGAATTCGGCGATAACCGCTTGTTGTTTGAGCTGCAGCTGCCTAGATTCGACTTTTTGTGCGAGGAGTTAGCTTCTTAGGTCGTCTGCCGGCATTCTTCTGGCCATATCCTTCCATATAGTTGAAAAAAGAGCGCACAACTTTTTCAGAACGCCCGATTTCTTTGGTTCAAATTTCTTTAATTCAAAATTTAATAGAAGATGCAAATAAATATAATCACATGAAAAATTAATATCAATAGCATGTTTAAAATAAAAATAGTTGGGTGCGTCCATAGTTTTGGGACACTAAAACACATAGGTAGATCGAAAAATTGATCGCCTTTTTTAAAAAGCTTTCAAGATCTCTGTTTAAATGAATCAAGTATGCTTATTACCGCGAAGTTTGTCTGTATTATTGTTCAAAAACCCGAAAAAGGGGCGTGCGTCCATAATTTTGGGACAGAGTGTAAGTTCAGTCGGACGCGCGTTAGCGAGTTGTAAATAAAAACAAAAGTTTTTTTTTCGTCCTTTGTGCTCCACCTCCCTAATATTTTCCTATCTCCATTGGGCCCCATTAGTCTGGATCTTAAAGCAAAATTTTCAAAAGTGGATTGGTTGCCGAGATATGGCTTCAAGTAAAGTGGTCAGTCTTCTAAAATGTCGGTAGTCCAACTTTTAGTTATATCTCGGCGAGACAATCGGCACCACCAATTCCTTTCCGTATTCTATACTCCCATGTTTTTAGACAAGGAAGCTTCTTCTATTGACCAGTTATTTGCAATACTGTTGAAAAATGCGCTTACAGAAACCAGCAAAGATGGTAGTCCACTAAAAGAATCGGCCAAGGGTGTTCGCAAGGTATAACCTAGCCTTTTACCCAAATGGCGGAAAATTCAGGAACAACCAATTTCCTGAATTTTTCGACATTTGGATAGCAAGTTCCTGTTTTCAGACATGGTTTTTTTTCTCGTTTAAACCCACTACTTTTAGATCGCTCAAATTTGCAGCTCTTGTGATAACCTACTCAACACTCGACTAATGCATTTGTTTGAGGAATTTCGTAAAAAAAATGAGAAGATAAAGCCAGAGTTTTTGCACAAGCTGGTTTTCTTGAATGAGATTAGCTCTCGCAAATGCTCCTCCGATGATGTCAACCACTTAGTTGTGAGTTTAAATTAACAATGCGAGCCATTTTTGTGAGGAAGTCTGGCTTTTTTACCTATTTTTTATACAAAAACTGTTCAAAAGAGGTTTTGGATTCGAACTCAGCCACCGAAATTACCCGTAGAAACTAGCAAAAGTGGGACACTGATGTGGTCGGACTCGAACCAGAGAACTCTATGCGGATTCATAATGCGAAGCGCATATCCACTGAACCATATTACACCTTTTTGGGGATATAACTGGCAATTGTGAATAATAATTTGATAAACTTAGGTTGAGCTGAACAAGATCTTGCAAACCGGTTTGTCCCAACTTCAGTCCGATGATTTGAAGAGTGTGAACTGCACTCTGCATCTGTTGTGCCAATTAGGATACAAAAATAGTGAGCTCTGTAAGAATTGTCTGATTTTCTTTGCCGATGTTCAACGCCATCTTCAACTAAATGTTAGCTTTTTTACTTGTTTTCTGATATTTGTTAAGATCTTGACAAAGTAATAGCTAAAAAAAAAGCCGAGTAGGGGCAAAGGAATTGTACCATATACCATTTCTAGATGAAAAGTGAGCCATGGCTAGGAGCTCTTATGCAGTTTACTTGTCTGAATGCAGCAGAGGGTGTGGCCGGCTTTTTGTTGACTACGGACAATCTGCAGAGCAGATCCATGTCTGGTCTCACATCTGTAGTCTCTTGTTTGTCTCATAGTTAATTGTATATAATAGACATTTCCAGGCTTTTCTCAAACACAAAGATGGAGAGGTCCTCCGAAAGGTGATGATGCAACGAATAGACCAACTTATCCAGATAGTCAGAGCCGATGTGCAGGTTGGAACGTTTTATTTACGTTTTGTCTTTTGCTTTTAACACCACCAATCTTAGCCAACCGACACCTTTGTGGAAATGCAAGTTCTAGAAGTAATCTGGGTATTGACAGAAAACCGGCCCGATTGGCTGTATCAACAGACACAACTATACCAAGAAATAAGAAAGCTGTGGAATAGTGGCGCATTCAAAGAGCGGTAATTTAGCTGACTCCTCTAACAACTCAACCCCGCTACAGTTAATTGTTTAATGTGCTTAAAATGGCCACAACTTTATATTTTTTTCTTATAAAATTTTTATCCTTAAAAAGGACATGATAGAGCTTGCTTAAGGCTACTGCAAACTTTTTACGGAACTATAACAAGATGGGAAAAAAAAGTTATGTTATTTTTTTTTGAAAATAATTAACTGTAGGTTTGAAAAAAAAAATTAACTGTAAGTAGGGTTGTCGGTTATCCAAAATTTTCGTACCCAAAACCTGAAACCCGAAAAAACGGGATTTTGGTTTCAATTACCCGAAAATGGGTACCCGAACTGACAACCCTAACAGTAGAGCTTCAAGTACCTTATTTCCTCTGATAGTAGTCCCCCCTCTCCCTAAATTCAAAGAACATGCGTTTGTGACATTGTGTTTTTACACCTCTTTTGCTGGTACAGCATGATTTTCAAGAGCTACATAGTAAGTCGAAAGCTACAAAATAAGTCTTGGCGTTTTGTTTTTACAAGTGCTGCAAAAAAATTTACAAAATTTTTGTAGCAATTTTGCAGTATCCTAATATAGTATTTGGACTGTGTCCATCACGCTTTTTGAATTGGCGCCAAAACAAAGTTTTTGCTTTTGAAGACCGTTTTGTCCTACTTTTTGTATGGTACATGGTTTTCCATCTCACAAAAGGCACAACTACATTTTAAGGGCTATCGAATGAGCATAAACTTCCCTGTGAGAAAGTGAGTCTAAGTGGTCGAAGTGCTGTGCACAAGCCGACAGATTGGAATTGCGAAAATCAGCTTTTTCCTTTTAAAGACCATTATGTCCAAATTTTTGTATAGGACATGGCTTTACGGTCTCAAAAGGCACTTAGCTTATAATCTGGGCTACATTTTGGTATATAACATGTCCAGAAGACACTAGCAGAACATAGGTCAAAAACACAATATGTCTGATACTGCAATGGGTCGTTTTTGACCCATGCCGTAATTCTAGTGTTAATTATGCAATTCAACATACGCAATAAGGTCTCAACGAATATCATTCAAGCTATTCCGAGTAACGGCAATTTTCAGAAAGTGCTTTCAGGAATTAGATATGAAAAGTGATGAAACTTTACGTTTTGTCTAGCACACTGTTTTTATTGTAAGTGTTTCTAGTTTGCGTTGGTCCATTGACACACAATTTGCATCATGCCTGTGATGTTTTCATGCATTGAAAGTGTAATGATTGTATTTTAATCTTTGGATTTCGAAAATAAAAACTCGGAAGAGTAAGGTTTGGCTAGACATTGTGAAAACATCGTTCTGGGTATTCTGGGCCGAAAAAACAGTCCTGCACTAATTCTAAGAGCCAGGCTTAATTTGTGATCCAGATGTTATTTTCGAGTCATTTTACCTCAGGGGACCAAACCAAAATTCAATTATCATGTTTAGATATTTTGTTCGCAATCCAATTGATGAGGACGAAAATGTTCGCAAATTTGAGTTGATGGACAGACCCAAGTTCGATGCTCCCGCCTTTTGTGCTCGTATTCTTCTTTCTTATCTCAGGTATTTTTGCTACCATTATAGTCAACTCTCTGTTGTTTATCCATACACTAACTAAAGCAAGTGGATGTCCACTTGGTTTGATATTTTTTTCTTACATTTGGGCTCTGAAACCCTTTTTCTAATGATCCACAATGTGGACATCCACATCCACTAAGTGGACATCCACATTTACCTAGTGGGCATCCACCTAGTGGACATCCACCTAGTGGACATCCAATTGGTTTGGTTGGTGTATGAATAAACCCGGAATAAAAAGGGGTAAAATTGAAACCTTTGCTTTCTAGATCGTCACTTCTATCCAACGACGCTGAATCGACAAACAATTGGGAAACAATTGACTTGCTGTACGATCTCGTCTTTGTGTTCCGCCACACGTTCATCTCCGACTTTATGTTCTTGCGCACTTTTATCGATGAACATCTGGAGGTAAGTGCATACCAAAGCAGTCATTCAGTCAACTGTCCAAAATATTTAGTTGTTGTCTCTGCAATGGCGTCGAGAAGCTTTTAAAAAGGTCGTCAGAATGCTTAAGGAAGTTGTTGCCCAAGACAATGGTGAGCAATTGGTGCGCTTTATGCAGTATGTGGTGGCACCCGCTTTTCATCATGCTTTCGAGAAATATGACGTGGATATGGTAAGTCATTTCACTTCTACACCACCTCTAAGCAGTTCTTATGCGTTAAAAATTGCCAAGGAGTTCCTTTCCTTAAACCCTTGGCACTACTCCCAAGTGCATCTTATAGGCTTTTAAAGCATGGGATTTTGCTGAGTAAATATGTAGACTATTTTCTGTTTTCCAGGTTGTCGGTAGCCTGCCTGATCCGGAGCAACAGAACGACGGTAGGATTTGCTTGGGTTTGGACTTTTCACATGCCAATTTGTGGATTTGCAGACAATGTGGTTTCGCTTCTCTGCAGTGAAGTTATTAGCCAAGAAAACAGAGGTGGAATGTCGGATGCCATGACTATTGTGATGTACCAATTCTGCGTTCTGCTCGTCCAAAAATGTCCTGCTCACATCCATGACATGACTAAAAAGTTAGTTTTAGGTTTTCACCTCACAGTATCTATTTTATCTGAGCACATTGCAGACAACAAGGAAATCGGTTGCGCTTGTTTATGCTGTTCGGCTGGCCGTGTCTTCAAGCCAACTTTCAGAGAGATTTAACAGAGAAATATGCAGGCCATCTTCTCATTGCTAACATTATTGGTGAGTAGTTTGCTTTTCAAGTCGCTTTGCTTCATCGCTCAAACTGTTCCAGACAAATTTGCCATCAACAGAAAAATTGTGCTTCAAGTGCTGAACAGTCTCGTCATGGCTCATCAGCAAGATCATAGAGAGGTATGATACAAAATATTTGCTACAGTCGAGCCTATGTAAAGTGACGACTCAAAAAGTTGGGCCATTGCTGGGTCCTACCATTTTTTGACCCTATCTTCAAAGAGGTCACTGTATGCGGACTTGACTGTATAAAAGTTTCAGTGATGGACGGAAAATATTTGCAGCTCACTAAGAAAGCATTGGACATTTTGATACCGGCAGTGCCTAGACGAATGGATGATGGCTACGACCAACTCTGCACAATGATCAAGAAAGTGATTGTGGAGGAGAGCAGAATCACTACACAAGTTACAATCCATTGTTTGTAAGTCTGTTCGACTTTATGACCTGGCTAATTTTGATAGAGCCTTGTTTGCAGAACGGTCATTATTCGTCATTACAAAGTTTTCTATCACGTGCGACACCAGTTGGCAGCAGTCATCTTGAGTGGTCTACAGCGTCTCATTTCTGTTCAATTTGGGTTCGAGTCTCGGCGACTAGTGATTGATGTGTGTGATATGTTTATCAAGTGGGAGCAAGAGAGACAGAAGGCTGTTTGTGTAGCTGATCAAAATAACTTAGTGGTATGTGAGCTTTTAAAAGGGTGTACGCATGCTGATCGACGTAAATCCATAGTTGCGTCACGTGGAGACCAGTAGGTATGGTCGTGGCTGGGTAGCTTGGTCAGTGCTGGTCGCTAGATATGGTCAGTGCTGGAGGGTGGGGGTTTGAACGAGTTTCGGTCAATTTGCTTCCATCTCGCATAGGCCTTAGTCCAAAAATAGGTGGCCATAATTTCTCCCATTATTTTCATTTTTTTAAGATCAAAAGTCCAACAACGCATAGTGAACTTCAAAATGAGCTAATAGCTGAGAGCAGACCAACAGATCAACCAGCTGATGTAGCACTGCCGAGCGGAGCACCGAGCTCCGCAAGTGATGCCTTTGAAAAGTCTGTAGTAGATCAAGTAGTGCTGCTGCTGGTTAGAATCGCCACTTCTTCCACCGAAATAGTCGGTTACTCATGTCCCTCTGGTACTAATGCTAAAACAGTGTTCAGATACCTGGAAGCGCGGCTAGTAATTCCAATCTAGAGGCCATCAGCAAAAGAAGTATTGTACTGCTTCGTCTAGCCATGAAATCCAACATTTTTGGACAAGTTGTTACTCTAAAGTCCCAATGGTATGGTCTCTTATATCCGTCTTAACAATTTGTGTGTCGCTGGCAAGCCCTAAAAAAATTTAAGGTTTGAAAAACTTCTGACTCTGCCTAGTGCTGAGCAGTTTAGTGCTGAGCCACCACCCTCCAACCATCAGCTAACCCAGGTGCAAGTGGCCTTGGACGTGCTCTCCAATATTACTAATTATTTGGTATGACTTGCTACTATTTTTTGCAAAATGTGCTAATGACTGGTGAGCCGGTTCCATCTAACAGGCATAATGTTAACAAAATTGACATTATGGTGCTTTTCTACTGAAACTGGGCACAAGAGTTTTAGAATGTGGGTTTACGGGTGTAGATTCAGCCTAATTGAGCGAATCCATGAAATGGGTGTATTTCGACTATATAGTATAAGAAGTAGGATTTCATTTAATGGTTAGAGAGCTGAGATTTGGCTACTCTTATGGATTCGTCGACACTTAGGTAGAAAGCCGCTTATTTCAGCCACAACACACAGCAGTAGAGCTCTTCCGACCTCTACAACGCTCTATTGTCTGCTGTTTGAATTGTCCGAGTGCACAGGTTTGTTGATATAATCTCACTCAAAGATGTTAATAAAGGGTAGGCAAAATTGCAGATAGTGAGAAGCTCGTACAACGTGATCTCCAAATTGATGGAAAGAACTAACTCTTCAGCCACAGGCCTGAACGACTTTGAGCTGTTGAACAACTACATAGCCAAACACATCCACGACTCATTCAGCTCCTACTTCTGCGCCCCTTCCAACCTCAGTCAATTAACTTACATGACAATCACCTTGTTGAGAGTCATGTGCTCCATCCAAACCGCTTATCTGGACACAGTAAATCTTTGACTAATTTTTGCTATATCTTCTCCGGCCAAAATCGCTTGGGAACATGTTTTCTATACATTGCAGGTGCTTAAAGGATAAGACTGTTCTTCTAGCTCTGACCTTTGGTAATTTCTCTTTTTTTCTGTATTTCAGTTTTGATTTATATCCGTTAATAGCTAAACGATCTATCCTACTGAAAAGATGCTTTCTTGCTTACTTGTAAGGTTCTGAAACGTCGAAAAGCACGTTTCGGAGCGATTTTATGGAGAAGACATGCAATACACGTCGCTTAATCTTTTTACTCTTGCTACTAGCTCAATCTGTCGGTTTAGGTCTGTTTGACTCCATTCCTGAACACTTTACAACGTTTGGCCAGAGACTATGTTCCGCCGACCACTCCTTATGGCTCTTCAGCTGCTTCTACTGCTGTCTCCTCTGACAGACCTATAGCTATGAACATAGACCAGAACCAAAAGTTTATTGCTGATATTCTTGTGATTTGCTTGGAAATGCTATGTCCTCGCATTCATGCCATTTCACCGGAAGCCAAGAAGGTGCTTTCACAACTGGTATTGGTGCCGTTGCTTGAAAAGAATGGTAAATAAACAGAAATTTTGATCAAATAATCACACGAACCGTATTTTTTATATCTGACCCCTGATTCATAGCTGTGTTCTTTTAATTCTGTTTTTAACCCAATTTTTGCAGATGACTCTCACGCAGGTTACCAACCAATTTGTAGCCTATTGTCTTAGCTACAATTTGGGTTGTAACTTGCCTGAGAGTAAGTGATAAGTCCCCATTTTATTGCAGCAGTGGACAAAGTGATAGAGGTGGTCATCAAGGCCGTCAACGAAATAGTCATAGAGCCAAGTTCCACTGCTCCTCTAGGCATTTCCTTGCTGGTTAGAATTTCAGTGACTCTAGAGACTCGTCTGCTCTCCAATGCTGACTTGTTGAGAAGCTTGCTGACCTGTGTCTTGTTTGTGTTTGAGCACGAGCACAGTCTAGAAACTGCCGCCAAACTAAATACTGCCTTTTTCTGGGGATTGTGTTGCACTGACAAGAGCATTCGTACAAGGTGGGTTTTACTGTTCAGATCGCAATTACCACTCAAACAATTCAGATACTTTGTGGTGCTTGAGAAGACTTTCCCAAAAGAAATATTTGAGAGAACACTCCACATTATCTCTAAACAGAACTGGCAACCGATGGGAGGCTATTTCTGGATAACTCATGTCATCCATCTTTTGCTTCTCTCCCAGTCTTCCGCCACTGATTTGTTGAGAGCGAAGAATTGTGCCACATTTGGAAACACTTTTGAGCAAGTTTTGGGAAATGCGTTGTATAGCGTGGAAGAAGAAAACCAAGAAGATGTCAAGAACGTTGAGAAGATTTCTTGCTCAGCAATGGAGGTGGAAGATGTGGAGCTCATGGAGGTGGATGAGCCACAGGAGACTGCCAAAACGAGGCCAGAAGAGGATGTAGCTAAAGAGGGCAATGGAGAAGAGAATCAAATTGACAAGCTGTCTTCGTCTGAACCAGACAACAAGGCAACAGAACAAGAAGGTGATCCCAAGAAAAACTTAACCCTGGACACTGTTTTGGAATGTGACCACAGGTCAGCATTATTTTGACGACTATAGGCAAAAAAACATTTTGAGGACAGTGCGCCCCACACCCAGTTTTCAAGCCTAGCTTTAGGTGTAGCTTTTTAGTCTTAGCACCAGCTTTTAGCATGGGCCTTAGCACAATTGTTAGCAATAGCTCTAAGTAACAGCTCTATCATTAGTGTTAGCATTAATGTTAGTTGTCCGTCCATACAACGTATCTATTTTATTCCGCCCTCAAACAACAAGCAATATACATTCAATTGGAAAAATAATGGTCAACGATGTAATTTCTCATATTTGGCCCGTGTTCATTCCATCTTCCATGAAAACTTCTCTCTGAGGCTGGTTATCTTCAATTTCTTCGCCATCTTCTTCTGGCTGATTTCGAAGTATAGCAGTGGCGACAATGAACTGTGGCACACGATACAAGGCAATTTGGAGCTCACCGTGAAGAGAATTGTAGTGCTTCTTCCAGCGACTGATCACCTGTTCCACAAGCCCTCACGTTTTGCAAAGAGCCCCATTATATCTAAATCATTCAGCATATATCTATTTGATACAAGGCATGATACAAAAACAAAGAGTGAAATAACCAACTTTTTCTGAGCCGGTGTAATTATAGTGGCGAACGGAACCATTAGCCGCAGTCGAAGAGCATATCCACTATCACCAATTATCATTCCACGCAATTGACTTGTTTCATACCCCTCCTAGACCTGTGAGTTGCGCATTATGAAGGCATCGTGCGTTGATCCTGGGCACTTGGCAACAACATTTGTGAAAATGCCTTTATAATCAACGATTACTTAAACCAATGGAAACTGAAACCCCAAATTATTAAATTAGAAAGCTACCTGAACATTGATCAAATGAAAATTCTTCCTGTTGACAAAGTCACTCGCAATCTCCAACTTTGGTGCCTGAATCCTGATGTGCGTACCGTCTACGATGTCCGTGATCAATGGGAATCCATTTGCCTCGAAAAAAAATTGGGTGTGGGCTCAAATATCCTAAAAGATATTCTGAGATGATTTTTAAAAAAGTAAAACGGAAAAAGGTACCTCCGGGCCTGAAGGAAACACAATAAATTGAGACGACTTGGAAGACAAAGCATTGCTAACCCTATCCACGTAGACTCTGACAGTATGCTGACTTAAACCGAGACTAGATGCTACTTGAGTCCGGAATCCCAGTGAGCGCATGTAATCTACTGTAGCCATTACTTGCAGTTCCACGTAAGTAGCACGCCCTCTATTTGATTTATGCGACAGCTCATCTCGTAGTAAGCTAGAAATGTACTAAGCAAAACGAATAACTAATCTTTTAACTATCGTCCAACTAGGTGCATACCATTAGAATTGCCTTACCCATCCGAAATCTTTTAAGAACTCCTCATCATTCAATGCATTGATCTGATAACTGAGTATCTTACAGACCTCCGATCAGCGCTGAAGATTCATAAAGATAGCCATAATTTGTATAACCAAAAAAACGTACACTATCAATCACTTTAACCTCTACCCAACAAGTTTGAAAAAAGCGATCGATACAGATGTAACACATAGGAGAACAAAATTAAAGGAACACACCACACAAAATAACATTATATTCCTTATTCAATTCGACTCTCCATCGTTGTCCTTCTTCTATTCAGCTTCTTTTTCATCCTTAAACCCATCCTCGCAGGAAGCTCCAAAATATTGAGCCACCACGATAGAAATCTGCGTCAAAATCCGAGAAAAGTGATCAAACACCTAAGATATGTATGTATGTATGATTGTATGCGATGCAATTTCAATCTGTTTATGGCTACCTGGATGGATCTTTCGTTGACTTCCATCTGTTTTAGAAGAGCCATTCGCTGAAGATCGTCAATTTCAGATCGATTTCCTTGCTTTATCCTTTTTGCAGTTGGCATTGAGTAGGTCGAGAGAGACGGACGCTTCATCACAGTGCTCAAGGAATTAGTCAATTAACCAATCAAAGAATTCAAAGGA
Organism: Subanguina moxae; assembly: GCA_000981365.1. Lineage (NCBI taxonomy): Eukaryota > Metazoa > Nematoda > Chromadorea > Rhabditida > Anguinidae > Subanguina > Subanguina moxae. The sequence goes on from BBSZ01013428.1 coordinate 38,785, forward strand.
ATACAAAACTATCTACTGTTTCACTCACTGATGTCTCCAACCCAAATTACTCGAAAAATAAACCCCAATCGTAGATTTCTTGGATTTCCTGAAACAGCGCAGTTTTGGGCATAGCTCTTCCACCACCGGTCTTTAAGGCACTCCTAAAAATAAAGACTAAAAGAAAAGCAAAAAAAAATCATTGATAAACCAACTTATTCTGTTTCTGCAAGTCCTGCTTCGCGTTCTTCTTGAATTTGCGTACTTTTTCATGAACTGCTCCACGGACTTCTTATCCTTGTCAAGATATTCGGAAGCAAGGAGAGAAGCGTCCTCATAACAGGCATTGGCTTGAACAACTGTGGCATCGGCTTGGCGAGAATTTAGAAACAACTCCTCCTCCATCACGATTTCGAAGAGACGTGCACACATTTCTTTGGTGAAAAACATAACTAATCAGCGAAACTAAATAAAAACAGTTTACCAACACATGGGGCATAACTTAAAAATCTACGTACAAAAATGAAAAACGGACAGCAAAAACGTGTCCAGCGCACAAAATTACCTTAAAAATGCATTTCTAGACAAAAACTTGAACTAAAAAAAATTAGCAAGCTAATACCCACGCTAACTTTTTGCCTTGGTCCCTCTGTTGATTTTTAGCATTAGCATTTGCTTTAGAATCAAATTTTATAACTACGACTAATGCCAACACCAGAGCAAGGGCCAATGCTTAAAGCTAATGCTAGAGTTAACACTAAAAATTTAATATTAACTAGGGCTCAGGCTAAAGCTAACGTTAACACGATTATAACTACCAGCCCAGCAGCACTAGGCCTAAATTATTATTCAGAACCGTCACTCAAACAAAAAACATAAATATATGTTGAAAACAAAACTGCAGGCAAATTGAATAAATAAATTAACTCGGTAAACAGATGCCTCTTTTATACAATATTAAGTCCATGTGCAAGCTTATTCAAGAGCATCACTTCCAACGCTCGCTGGCGCTTCCGTCACTGTCGCTCACATGAGACTTGTCGTCATCAGCCGCTTCTTTGTCGGTAGCCTCAGGATCGCAGTAGACAATAGCATGATTGTCAGCACAATAAGTAAGGAAACTAGAAAATGAATGGACCTAGACACAGAAGAGGCCAAACCTTTGCCAGAAGAGGCCAAACCTTTAATAGCTTGACCCAATAGGTATAAATTGAGCATACCTGTTCCAGCTCGGCTGTTTGTAAAGATTCTCTTCATTGCCAATAACAATCAGTAATTCTTCCGCGCGCATGATAGTCGTATTGAATCTCTAGAACACAATGTTCACATTGGGTGCAAGCAAAAACAGGCGAACTTCTTACCTTATCGCAGTCCAAAAATCCCAAAGCTGAGCTACGCACTGTTGAGACAATAATCACTCGACGCTCAGAGCCTTGGAAGCGTTCCACAGAATCAATAGTCATTCCTTCATACCTAGCAAGTCTCTGCTGCAGCAAACGCACCTAATGGGGAGACAGAACTTTTACGCACTGTACCATAAAGCAAATGAGGATTTTACTTGGAATCTGTATGGACTAATGATTCCAATTTGATTTGGCTTCACATCTGTTGTCGACAAGATTCTTTCAGTGTAAAGAAGCACAACGGCAATTTCAGCTTCATTGCAGAACGAATGACCGGTCACTTCACACTGTTCCTTTGACATGACATTGTGGAACAGAATTGGAAACCCCTGAAATAAGAAACTCAACCAGCTTCAGAAAAACACCAACCTTCTTGGGGAGAAACTTAAACTGAGATAGTGAGTCTTTACATCCAACGACTTCAGGTGCTGAGCGCAAACAATCATTGTAGAATAGTTTGGACGGGACTTTGAGAATAGAAGCGTGTGACCTGTAGTTCCATTCAAGCATGCAAGTGATTCGTCTAAAACATGGTCTACGGTTCTCCGGTTTATATTCTCAGCAAACACCTGTCGTTCTCGTTGAAGTAGGCGGAATTCATATAACGTTCCATCAACGAGACTGCTAAAAGCAAGATGTGAGAAGTAGTCTAGAATTCTCCTTTCCTCACTTAAATGCTTCTTGTTAATGTAGTCACACTTCTCAACTGGTCCAAGTTGCTTGGGATCACCAGCCAGCACGACTTTTGTAAAGTTGCTCGGAGTTCGTTTGGCAAGTCCCACCAAGGGAATTAACGTCTCAATTTCAGCCGACTGTCCAGCCTCATCAATAATAATATGCCTCAAAAGTGACTTTAGATGATTTTCGAAGCAGACGTAGAAAGCCTTACGTAAAGTCAGAATGAAGACCTCCACTCACCAAATATGTTGATGCACTCAGCGTGCAGACAATAACTTGGCGCTTCAACAACTCCTCCCTTGTGTAAACCCCAAAGGCATTCACACCCAATTCGTTGTAGCTGAAAAAATGATTGCTAGGTGGAAACAGTATCAGCAGGTGTTACCAGATACACATCACACTTCGCAGACTTTGATCTTGATCTTCAACACATCGCATTAATGAATACATCCGAAGCATTTTGGATTCACAAATATCTCCCGTATTGAGCAATTGAGAAGCAAATAGATCAGCCGCTGTATTGGAAGGAGTGCAGACAAGAACACGTGCATTTTTGGTATTGTCCAAGACCAGTTGGCGAACAGCTTCTACCAAGGTGACAGTTTTACCAGTCCCTAAAATTATTTGCACAAATTTGATGAATGCAGAGTCATCCCACCTCACCAGGTGGACCGTGCAATATAAACGGATTGCGACCATGGATACCACTTGTAATCGCAAAAATGGCAGCTCTCTGCACTCGATTGAAGTTAGTAGTGACAGGAAACTGCATGGTAAGCAAGCCAGTTTCTTCGACAACGGCAAAATCACTCTGAGAAATCTGGACAAAAGAAAAGGTGAGATCAACAAACCAAGCAATCAACACAACCATCCTCTTATCCAAAACAGGGAACAAAACATCCTTCAGCTCCAACGAGATGATCCAACACAGTGTTCTGTCATAAGAGCGAAAGACAAATGGGGAAGGCGCAAACCGGACAGAATAAAGCTGAAATGAACATTAGATGAAGAATGGTCAGTGGACTCAGGCTAACCGATTCTGGCTGTATACGGGCCTTCTTAGTTACAATAACGAAATACACCGTATTCTCCATTTGGTCGTAACGGATGACACGACCCTAGAACCATGTCGATGAATGTATGTAGTGATAAAAGAGACAATGATAGGAAACACTACCAGAATCTTACTCCACGGCTGATCATTAGCAGGGTCCAAATAAATAGGCATGGACAAGTGGATATCATTGTATGCACATGTTTCCGACTTCAGCTTGACTCGATACAATTCAGAAGCACTCTCAGCGACCGCTTCCACCATAACCTTCTCAGTGAAATCTTCCATCTCCACCTAAGCTGAAAAGTTAGTCAATGGAAGGAGAAGAAGACAACCGCCACCTTTTCGCTTGCCCATCTCAAAAAATTGCAAAGTTTTTGACGTGCTACATAGCTCTCTACATTCGATGGCTCTTCATCCAGCGCAGCAACAATCACCTAAAATCCTTGTTAGTCCAATTGCTTAACAGTGCGAGCAAATAGGCAAACTGACAGTAGCTTGTTCAAGATCTTCGGCTTTCATACTTTTCAGGTGAAATCCCGCCTTGACGAGCTTCATGAAAATGGGAGAAATAAACACATCATGAAGAGGAAAGACGACTTGCATTCCACCCAGAAGTCTGTAATATAGGCTAGGCCTAAATGAGCACGGATAAATTCAGTAACACTTACGATGGATGAACTTTTTTGGCCTCCATTTGACAATAACCTAAAACGATACCTTAAATGGATATAGCACAGTCGACTCCCTGAGTTGCACTCTACTTTCTTAATCGCTTGGTTTGCCTATGAGAGACTCTCACTTGTGTCTGTGAGAGCCGGCCTTCAAAACGGAGCGACTCAGAGAGCCAACTGCAGCCATACACATACAATCTCTATATCATATAACAGTCCGCCCACAACAAAAGGCAGAAAATTGGCGATGTAGACAAAATGGAGACGAAATGTTTATTAAAACTGAATACAAAAAATTCTCTGATCCCCTTGACAGAAAGAAAACAGTAGAATAGACACACAATAATTCTTCAGATCACACAGAATGATAATAGTAGCAATAGTCCCAATAGCCATACTTTCGAACATATTCAGAAGCAAGTGGAGCACAATTTTTAAGGAGAACATAACAGGAAGAAAGCGCACTCCGTTGCTCAATCAAACATTCGTCGCATAGTGCACAGCTGTTTTCGGCGTTGAGGTTGTCATCAGATGAGCGGACGACCAAAAGTTTGAAGAGTTTTCTTCCATTACTGTAGCATCTAGCTGTCTTGGCACCATGGTGTTATTTGCTGTTTGAGAGGCGATTCGCTTCACCTCAACCGAGCTGCATTCATCGAGTAAACTCTCTGGCAGAATGCTCGTCACACGAGGATTTTTGTTCAAAAATTTTCGCAGACGACAATGATAGATGGAGAGAAGAATTAAGGCTATTACCAGAAGGATGATAGCACCAGACAGTAGGATCACCTGCAAGACTTACGAACACATAACCCAAGTCTAAACTAGAGTAGAAAAAATTAACCTCGATACTCGTGCACGAGACCTCGGAAAGAGCGAAATTTGTCGAAAGTTCTTTCATATAAGCCAAGGCAGCCATTTTTTCTCTACCAACCTGTAATTTTGGTTTTAGAGCCTCGTGAAATAGGCGTGACTGACGCTTTAGATCGTCTAAATGTGTTGTCGCAGTCTCTATCATGTTAGTGAAAGACTTTCCAATTACAAATGCCACCCCCTTTCTACATCCCTTATTTTTACCAGTCCTGATAACTATTTTCAGCAATTACCACACTTTTACAACTGATATAACCACTTTACAACTATGAAAAATACAGCACCAAATGTTTGACGTAGGAGGTGGTTACAATGAGTTTGTAGGTAACAAAATCTCGATACGTGACAAAATCCCCTCGGTCACAATCCCCCCGGCTAAAATCATCTCTCTTATTACCCATTATTTCGTCGCATATCATAATTTTACCCTTTAAAACTTTAATTTTGCCTCAAACAAATTCTTTACAATTAGAAGTTCATATGCACCAGCTGAAACCATGATGGATGGTCTATACACGAACCTAACCAAGTGGATGTCCACTTGGTGTGAATCTTTTTGTTTTTTTCATTTTCATGCTCCTAGACCCTTTTTTCTGTGGTAATTAGAGCATTGTAAAAAAGATTTGACAGGGGTAAATTGCCGTTTTATAGGCTATTTTTGGGTTTTTTGAAAAAATAGGAAAGTATTCCAACTTTACATCCAACATCCAAAAAGTACATGAAAGTACATCCAGCGTAAGTTAGTCATAAAGCGCTAAACCTAGGTGAACAGGGTGTACGCTGAGTCTCAGCTAACCTACGGTAGCCAACTCTAAGCCTAAGGGGGTTAAATCAAGATTTGACTGCATTTAAGAAACAACCTCGTTCAAAGTGCTTAAACTATCATCCAAAAAGTAGGTGTTTGTACTAGGAAACCAGTCATTAGGCAGTGCTCTTTAACAATCCCAAGATTGAGCACCTACCGCAGCTTTTGCTGTGCCTCATCAAAGTTGCGAGTGAAAAAGTAGGCGGACTGAAAGGTGGTTATGAGACACTCCTGCTGCACCACTCTGTCCGGATCGAAGCGAATAATTTGTGTGTCCTTGTCACTCATCGCGTGCTAAACACAGGATGTGTCAAAATTTGTGGTTGTTATGCAATTTCTAAAACACAATTTTTGGCAAATTCCCCTACCTGCAACTCTCCGGCAGAAGACAAAAGACCGGCGCCGTAAATCTTATACTTTTGGTTGTCGTGAGCATTGTCTGAGTTGGCGTAATCTCTATTATGTCCATTGGATGCGGGACTGGCGCTATGGTAAGAGGGGTGTGCCTCACTGGCGCACAAGCCAAATTCAATGGAGAAAAAGTACAACTGAAAAGAATTTTGATAGAATGCAATTAAACTAGGCTTAGTGTTGGCATTATTACGGTGGCTAGTTTAGTCAGGTCTTCTTCAGAAGCTCCGAGTGAAGCTAGCCCAATTTCTTGTGAGAACTGGGCAAAGTCGGGGTCAGCAAACAGGGCCATGTGGCCCATTAGCTCGTGCACTGTGTCTCTACAATTTGCTGTGTATTTCCCAAAGAGCGCCGCCCTCGACTTCGAGGGTTTTATATCTCAGAGCTTTTATCAGAGATAATATCAGATTGTTCAAAAAGTTGGCGCTACTAGGATATACATCCCCCAATAATATTGGGGTGATGCATAATTATCCGCGGTTTTTTTCAAAAAAATTTTATTCAAGAAAAACAAAAAAAAAATATTTGACAAAAACATGTTTAAATATTATTCGGGAGCGTATTCACCATCTACTTCAAGGACTGCTTCCCATTTGCTTGGCAGTCGGTCGACTTTGCGGGCAAAGAAGTCACGGTTCTTAGAGGCGATTCACGCTTTGAAATCGGCCACCAACTCATCAAAATCGTCGTAAACTTTGTTTCTTTGCCAGTTTTTCAACGAGCGCTTAACGTGGTAGTCTGTAAGAGCTTCGGTCGGTGAATATGGCGGATATGAGAGTAAATCCCATCCCTTGTTGGCGATGAATTTGAGGACACGACACTCAACATGTGGACGTGCGTTATCGTGGTGAAAGACGATATGGTTGTTTTTGCGCGATCATTCCGCTTAGATTGCAGCGTGAAGGCGGCCAAGCTGAGCTAAGTAAACGTCGCTGTTTAATTGCCGCTTGCCGTTTTTGTCCGGAATCCGCCACTGTAGACGCTCATCATCATCATTTTACCAACAACAAATGCCGTTTAAAATTTTCATCTCCAGTGACAAGATTTTTCAAAAATGGTGTTTGTTCGTTTTGCTGCACTAAAGGAGTTAAAATGTGCGCATAGACTTACCTGTGAGATGAATCCGAGCAATAGACTTGAGAAATAAATGCATCTAGAAGCACTTTTTGTCCTGATCCAGTAGGAGAAACGGGTAAATAATCTTTACAAAAAATGGCCTACTATTACTTCTTTCCCCTCCCAATTCAGCCCTTATTCCCCTCTAAGTTACTATTTTGGCTCCGTAATACCGAAATTGTTACTTAGGGTTTTTAAAAAGAATGGTTTTAAGCACTTTTGAAAAACTTGACTTTGGCAGGGGGTATATCCTAGTAGCGTCAAAAATTTTATGCCTCCCATGCTTAAAAGCAATCTTAGCTCACATCTAAAGGCTGAACCATTTGAAGACGCCAGTCAGCATGAAGGAAGAAACCTAATGTACAGCCATCCTCAGTCAGCTGAGAACCCGATTGCCAGACGCTGTGCTGATGCCAAAGCTTAATTCTATAGCTACACAAATGCATGTCAATCCCATTTTTGCCAGAGCCAATTGAACAACTCAAGTACAACCTCATTTCTGCTCAAAAGCTAAGCTCCAACACATCACATCAACCCTCGACTATGAGCTGACAAAAAACAAGAAAGAGCTGCCATAATCCAGTAGAGTCAAGAAACTTTTTGAACAATGTGATATTATGGAGTATGCATACAAATGAAACAACAAAACAAACGGTTCTGGAGTGTAGAAGGGGTTAGCATGGTGACGCACATACTGTGTACAGTTGAAGACTCGGAAAGCAAGTCCAGCCAGGAAGTCTCTAGCACTCAAGTAGCCAGCCACAGGTCGCACTCGGAATCCTGTTTTGGCTGAAGGAGATAAATAAACTTTTATATAGCCTTTTGTAATACATCAATTACCTTTAAGAAACTGACAGACATCCTCCAGCTGAGGCACATTGTCTGCAGAGTATCCGCAATAGCGCTCCAACAACTGGAAATTGTCTAGGAACACTTGGCAAGCATGCTGTTTGTGTAGCTCTTGCAGTTTCAAGTAGATCGTTTTCCTGCAATTCTGTCCATCAAAAGCGACTAAAGACATGGGCGTTGCTTTACCAGGTTCTCTTTTCAGACTCGGTATATTCCACTCGAGGTATTGGTTGTCCTCTGAAACAGTTTTTCTCTGTTGGTATTATAAGTGGTGTTTGATTGGTTAGATTGTTTACTGCTTGTAGTTGAGTGCCAGATCAGCAAACATCATTCTCCGTTTTCTGTATTCTAAGTCTTTGAAGCTCTGAATAACGGGCTTTGAAGCTGGACTATGTGTATTTTTTTAACTTGACGATACGGCTAAAACATACAGGGTGCTCAGCATCCAGTCCACCAGCGCCATACATAATCACCCTTTTGGAGCATATGTCCAAATCTTGGATGGATTTGGGGAACCAGGGGGAGCCAGACAAGGCATCTAAACACACTTTTACATGGACACACCAACAGACATGTGCCTACCAGCCGAGCCAGGGTCAGTCACCTCTAGAGCCCCTCGAGGGTTGACAGTTCTCGTCAGCTCCTGGACATCATAGCCCACCTTCTGAAGAGCATCTATCAAGTCGTTAGGCTTGTGCTGGTGCTCTCTGCTCAACTCCACCTCCATCAACACCTCTATTTGGTCCTTGCCTTTGGCACTATCCTTTGGATCCCGAGACTCTATGTGTTTGACCCGACTGCCTTTCTGAATACACGGCTGTGGATTAGTTGGTGTATATGGAGGAGGAACTACCTACCGGCACAGACTGCAGCATGCTCGTCAGATTCTGGGCACTTTTGGAGGTGCGGATGATGACAGTGACCAGGTGGAAGCCACCGTCCTCCTCCTCCTCCTCAATGGTCGTCTCTTCCTGTTTCACAATTTTGTCTTTTTGACCTATGTTTTGCCGGTGTCTTCTAAGTAAGTTACATACCAAAATGTAGCTTAGAATGTAGCCTACATTTTGGTATGTAACACGCCTATGAGCAACCAACAAAATATAGGTCAAAAACACAATGCCACAAACACATTTTTTGAATTTAGGCTGCCGTCTATTAGAGGATTTACCTTAAAAGCAGAGAAATCATCTTCAGGGAAGAAAGGTACACCCAAACTGCCACTTCGTCGAAATCGGCGTTTGAACTCTTCCAGGCAGTGCTCACTCCTGAAAAAGGTATTCAGTCTTTTAGACGCCACCCTGGACTGTGGGTGTGCTCATATTTAGACTTGACTATACTTAATTAGTTGGCAAAGAAAAAATGGTCTTACGAGCTGGAAGACACGGTTCGACGAGCCGGCTTCTTGTGATTGTAGTAGATAAATTTCATGCCAGAGGCCATTGTATTGCCTGCTATAATTTGGTGTAAGGTATTGGCGATGTAAGTTAAGTGTAATTTGAAATGTTTTATTGTCCAAGAACAAAATATCAAGGAATAGGACTGCTAAGAATAAGATTTTTGTTTGCATTGTCTCAGAAACACCTCTTGCTGCTTATTTTTAATTAAAATCCCACTCATTTGTTGGCCCAGCCAAAGGTTGCACATTTTGGAATAGCTAACGAAGCACCTCTTTGTCTCCTTTTCCTAGCCTCCATGCCCACGAAAATACCTTGGAGTAGAGTAGACCAACCCAGGCAAGATTTTTGCTAACTCACTGGCACAACTATGGTGGTGTGCAAACTAATAACTCCAATACTTTCAGAGCTGGGAATTGGTAATGGGAAGGAGAAAAAGTGATACTAACATTTTAGGCTACCCTATAGACTTTGTAGCTGTATAGAATTTCACTAATTAAAATCCTATAATTTAATTCTGAGGCACCCAATTAGGCATAAAGACTTCAGGAATCCGAAATCGAAAACAGAATTTCAAAAAATGGCTTGATCATTGAGATCATACGGTCAAAACTGGAAAGGAAAAGGCTCGAAACTGAGCTTACGGCTAAATTTGATCATATCTCGGCTACCAACCAACTTTCTGAAATTCTGCTTTCAGATTCGAATCCCTGAGGTCTTTTCGCCTATTAAGGTGAATGAGATTATTTTTTTTGTATAAAAATAAAGTATTGTAAAGAGTTACTTGTATGAATCAAGTGAATCCGCCAGGAATGTAGACCACCTCAATCTTAAGCTCCTTCAGCACTGACATAGTCGCTTCACTCTCGTAGCATCGAAAGGCGTCCCAAACGAGGAGTCATTTTTTGGAAAAAGGCCCGGTGTTCTTAATGATCTTGCGCAATTATTCCTCTGTCGAGCTGTCATTCATGCATACCGAGCCAAGCCATTTGATAACGAGGTTGCCCTTGAATTCATCGACAATTCTTTTATCTGAGCGCTTCAACTGGACTAGAACGTAAAGGTAGAAACTTGCAACCAGTGCTACTAGCTGTGAGAGCAACCGTGATTCGTATCTTCTCTTGTCCCGATGTGTTGACAACAAAGTAAAGATTAATTATAGACAGATTCGGATCATAGCTGCTATATCCTTTGGCGCCTTTCATCTTTGGCGCCCTGCGTCTCGTTGCAGTAGTTCTTTGGACAGTTGAACCAGACCGCAGTTTCATCCATCGAAATTATCTATGAGAATTTGACCGCTTTGCGTTTCTGTTCCACTTGTATTAGCTTCGTGATTGCCTCAATGTAGTCCTACGCGGCTTTTGGTATCGGCTCGTCGTACGTCGTCGGACGAAATTGTTGTGTTTTAAGAAAGAGCCCAGCCAGCCGTTAGAGATCTAAAGCTCGTTTTAAAATTGAGTCAATAATGAGTTAAAATTTAGTCAATAATTAAATGTACTTTATCATCTGGCTTACAGAAATTTTGCTAGTCGCTATGGATTGCTCAAAAACTGACGATTGATGTCCAAGTCAAATCGTATTGGAGGAGGTTGTCTATTTCTCCTCTGTATTTTCTATTAGTGGTGAAAATTGTGTTGTTTTTATTTAATTTTTAGATCGTTCTTCTCATTCCTCAATGTGGAAACTCAGAAAATCCAGCAATGATGAATTACAGATGAATTACCGCTAAAAACTGATGCATTACAGCTAACGAGCAGAAAGGTTTATTCTTTAAAATTATTTTTAATTTTTTAGTAGTTTAAACGACTGGTTTATAGCGTCTTGAAGATATGATGGCATTGGATCCACAATTTTATTACTATTTGGTTCACATTCTTGGATCCAAAGAGAAAGTGAGTTATATTTTGAGTTATATAGATTTCTACACCTATCCAGTGGTTTTATTCTGAACAATACTCTTTGACAGGAATGGCAAAGCATTCCGTCTCGCGCTAACAGTTGGAACAATGGTTTGTGGAGTGCATTGCTACCGCAGTGGGTTACGCTGGCTATTTTGGCCTACATGTAGAGGAAGAAAGGAAGACCGGCGTTTTGTCATCCGAAGAGGGTCATTAACGTCTATTAAGAAGCTTGTGCGTTTAAGTCGAAATGTAGTAATTGCATAAGAATCTGTTAGAGACCCATGATATGCTGTTAAACAAATAAACCACTTTATTTGCATAATTGATAAACCAATAAATTCATTAATAAACTTGTAAATACGAAATCACAGCTAATCATCTAAGCAATAAATACACCGGAACTCAGATTCTCGTTTGTCTTTATTTGAAATTCCGACCAAGACGTGTTAACTAAATTTTGGAAAAAAAAATGACATATTTATAAAAATGGGCTTAACAATAGCAATACCTGCTCTACGAATTGCGTGGGGTTCGCCATTTCCGTGCATCTAAAAAGGAAAATTGATAACAATAAACAAAATATAGAATATCTTGATGGTGTCATTTATTTTGTTGCCGAAACCTCATAGAGAGAAGTTAGACTGATAAAAAAAAGTGCCCCTGATATTTTATCCGGTTTTACTATAGCGGACACTACAGAGACCACTTTCTCTGATTAATTGAAATAGACATTAGAAAATGAGGTACCAAAACTAAGTTCTTTCAAAGCCATTATAATAAACTAGTCTTTTAGGCTACACCTAAAATTGACAAGCGGGCATAGCGTAACTATTTTCAGACCATAATTGCATCAAAAATGCGGCTTTTGGTACTGTATTTAATTTTCATTGACCGAAGTAATCGCGGTAATAAGAAATAAGTCAGCAGTGACAAACCCATAAGTGATCCTCTGCAGTCCCTTGCTTTTTCCGTATTCGTGTACATTCTGATATTCGACGTAATTACCGCCACCGACAACGAAAACTATCACATGCATAGCCAGTTGGCCAGCTCTAGCACGAATCGGGCTAAATAATTACATGCAGTAGTAAAAAAAAAAGAAATTAATAAAACACTTACTCCCTTGTAGAACCTTGCAAAAGCTTCGGATCAAAATAACGAAATTCATCAGACTCTGTGCTGTTCGAGGTTAAAGTTCCGCTTACGCCCGTCCTGGTGTCAATAAGCTCATCCACCATCTGCGATTAAACATTATTTACGCCACCGCGTAATAAAAATGGAGGAGCTTTGAACCTTCGTTATTGGGAGATTGTGCTTCTTAGGGACAAGATTCTTCACCCCCTCCATCACAAAACGAGAACTGTGATTCAACAGCTTAGAAAACATATTCACGGTTTTAGTGCCTGCCCCCTGGTGCACTTCTTCACTCGGATGATTGCTCATATTGGAAAGGGACCTATCGAAAAACAATTACTAAATCCTATCAGTGACTCTATAAATAAAAAAGGCTACTTTAACTTCTGAACAAAGTGATACGCTGATGGATCAATTCCCTTTTCCTCCATGAACATCAGAATGTCTTTTCGTTCCTTCTGTAAAACAACTGAGACATGCTGCTTTAGAGGTATAAAATCGAGAACATACCGCAGTCAAGGGGCGTGAACACAATGTAATAAGAATTAGTCGCAGTGCATCGTCATTGTTCATACACAACTCCAGAGTTTCGGTTACCGGAATGCCTGAAACAAGCTTCTTGTTAGGCTTCCCAGCACAATGTGAAAAAAACCTTACTTTGTCCGTTGAGCAGCTTCTCTTCAGCTTCAAACAAGCTAAATTATAAAAAGTTATTTTTTTTGCAAAAATAAGTCAAGAAGTGAACCCACACGTCCAGTTTCCTCTCTTTAATGTTTTGCAGCAATGTCGTGGCAATGTTCGTATGCAAATCTGCAACTCAGAGATAACCACTAATGGTTCTGGTACATATTCAAGCAATAACAATCATACCAATCAAGCGTTTTTGTTCCAAGAGCTCTGGCAAATTACCTACTGCAGAAGAAAGTTTAGCAGTTGCATCATCTAAGGCAAAAACCACCGCTTCGTCCTCTGGATTTTGGACTCCCCAAAGCAGTTCGATAAGCTTCAAATCGGGAATAAAAAAAGCCTACCATCGTGTTCTTCAAGCGCTTAATTTCATCCTCATTTTTTCTGTATGCGTCAAGGCTATCTTCGATGGCTTCTGAAAATAGCGGTAGCAACTTTAATTTCTTATTTACCTTAAAGGTACCTGCAACTAGCGGAAAGGGGCTTCCTTTAAAATTTGCCCAAAGCTTGTCATCAAAACACATGTCATACCTGGAAAAGGATTAGAGTCGGAATTGATCCAACAGATGGATGCTTACTCCTTGCGCTTATCATTTTTGTCCGTCATTCTGACTCGATTCAATTGCATATTCTAAAGCGAAAAAGCAGCTACGGATATCAGAAAAATAAAACCAACCAAAACATCGCTGATCAAAGCCTGGTAGGTCCAAGTGTGGTGAAGCATCGTCGACAAGTCCATACTACGATCCGCAATTACCAGAACCGGACGATGGAGATTTAACTGTCCAGCACGCACATTCTCTTGAGTGAACAGATTATTTCGAGCATCTCGCAAATTTTCTCTAATTTTTTGGTCAAGTCTCTGGAAAAAAGCCAATTGCCAGAAGAAAAGGCTTCAACAGAGCCCATTAAAAGCCATTCAAAAACGAGATAGTAGCTCATATAGAAGACAGACCTGCGCTACTTGTTCAGCCGCATTGTTTCTGGAGCACTTGATAATAGGCCTTAACAAAAACTAGGTATGGAAAACAGTAGTCCTCAATCGCTTACACGACACCAAGAGTTACACACACTGCGAACAATCCGCTGGCCACCAAGTTGATCATTTCGTCCATCTTAGAAGCATCTGTCATGGGATCATTGATAGCTAAACAACGGGAATTAGTACATATACTTTTTCCCGAAAAAATACTACCAAAGAATGAGAATGGAGAGTCTTCGGTGTAATTCCTTAGCATAAATAGGTCATCTTCCAGCGAGATGAAACTCAAGTACTGATCCGTAAGCTAAAAAGAGTTGCAACGGCTTTAAATTTCTAAAATTGGAACACACCTTTTTCACTTGCTGGGTAGTTCCACCTTGTACAGCCGAAGCAGCCAACTCCTCCAGGTTTGGCCTTGAGATGGGATAAATCATGTTTAGATAGTAGCTGTCATACATCGCCTTTTTCAAGTCATCGCAAATAAGCTGAATATTGGTGTCCAAGGGTGCTACGAAGTAAATAGCAGGAACGTCGGGCAAGGGCTCGCGCTTGGCATCAATAAGCCTGGAAATAACTCTGATCAAGACTACGGCAAGACACTTATCTCACAAATGTAGGGTGATTCCGAGCTCTCGTAGTTGCTTGACGCGAATCAGTGGAGAAATTATTTCTTGTCCATATCTGTAAATAAAAAGTGGATGTGGGAATTTAAGTGCCTCTTTCCTACTTGTCCAGAATGAGAAGTTTCCAAACCGGCTCCACTGCCATTGATGCATCGACGGGTTGATTGAGATTCAACACCTGTTTCAAAGATGCTAAATCAGGTTACTAATAATTGGATCGAAAATAGTTGGTAACTACCAATTTGTCTGCTGCGAATATTTTCTGTCACATCACCATGCCCAATCATTTTTGAGGATAATATGACAAATTACACTCTTCCGCTGATCTTCTGAAACAGCAGGTACAGCCAAACCTCGATTCAACGGCCACCTAGTGCTGATCCCAGCGGGGGCCATTAAATCGAGATTTAACTGCATGTAAAAGACTGAAAAGTAGTTGTAAAGTTGTTACAAAACGATTGCTTTACAAAATTTTCGTGTCAACAAGAGTGAGAAGCAGAGAAAACCATCTCAAAGACACGTCGCCAAAATGGAAATTCAAGGCAAACAACAGGGTCCTTTACGCGGCAGAAATATTCTTTGAATGTGTCATATTATTTCATCCTGTGCACTCTGCAATGTCTCTAACGACATTTTCCGCTCGTTTTTATTGTGCTATATGTCCGATATATTTACTTAGGTTATTCGCATTTTCAGCTCCTAATTGGTTATGGCCACGCTCGATCTGGTCGAGGTTGAACGCTATCTTGATGATTACTACCGATCGTTGTATCCCGTTGATCTCATTTGCAAGTGGTAAAATACTTTTTGGTTTTGTATATGTAATATAGTCAACCCTCGATAACCCGACACTCCAAGGGACCAGGCTCCGAGTTATTGAGCTTCTCAGGACCTCCCTTGCGGCGCCGAGTTATCGAGGGTGCCGGATCAGCAAGGGTTGACTGTATTGCCTCAAGTCAAGTGACAACATTTTCTGCTCACAATTTGTTGATTTAGGCTCTCGTACAACAAGGGTTAGTCAGTGATTTTACGCTTAGAGCTCTGCGTGCTGCCCTGGTGTTTAGTTATTACATACAAATTTTAGACCCGCACACCTACTTCGCTTTGCGAGAATTTGTCTTTATTTTAAAAGTAGTTTTGTGGCTGCTACATGAAATTACGGTTACACATTAAACAAATTTCAGGATGAGATCCATATGCGCTATCTGTCTTTTAATGATGCGGCTGAACTAATGGAGAAATTACAGAGGAGCTCGCCTGCGAAAATTGACATTGGTGCTGTTTATAATCAACCGGTAGACCTGGGTAGTCCAACCTATCGTTAATCATCATCAGTCAATTTTCAGCCATGTGACCGCAAAAAAGTTGGTGAATTTATGGCTATGGAAAGAGAGTTGGTTTTCGACATCGACCTTACCGATTATGATTCCATCAGATCCTGCTGCAGGTGGGCTTTGTGCGTCCTTATGCACAAAACAGAGATTGACTTTTTCAGTGGGACTGATGTCTGTTCAAAATGTTGGCGCTTCATTGTTGTCGCCGTAAAAGTGCTCGAGCGTCTTCTTAGAGGTTTTCATGATACATAGCTGTGTATAAATGTCGTACATTGCGGCCAATTTCGTTTTTAGGTCATTTTGGTTTTCGACATATGCTTTGGGTATTCTCTGGCCGTAGAGGAATTCATTGCTGGGTCGCGGATGAAAAGGCCCGTAAACTTCCGAATCGTGGAAGAGAGGCTCTCGCCAAATACCTTTCATATGTAGGGTTTGAAATTGTTGGGTGATTGTGTGTTTCCTGGCCAATCCATCACTAAAACAGCCTATATTGATAGAATTTAGCTTTAAAGCGACTTAAAGTCATAATTCTTAGGATAGAAACAGCTCATTAATCAACAAATATCGTGTGCATCCAATGGCTGAGCACTCTTACAGAACGATTATGGACTGCGGAGAAATGGACAAACTTGTGCTGGAACAGAAGTGGTTGGAAAGTGAAGTGCACTGGACGCCTATCTTAAAATTATGCGATGATCCAAAAATGCGTGAAATTTTGAACGAAGAGTTCTCAAAGTATTTTTCCTCTACAGCGCACTTCAATCATTTCGTCCATTGCTGTCTTTATTTAGATTAGAATCAGCTGATCTACGCTGGAGGCTTTTAAAGCTGCGTTTTGACCAGAAGGAACGAAAGAATGTTCCACCCGATCAGAAATTGCCGAATGTACTTTTATTTCTTCTTCCTCCTCATGTTTCATTTGCTACTATTTATTAGGAACCAGGTGAAGCAGCAAAAAATTTTCTGAAGATCTTCGTACTAAGCTATGTATACCCGAAGCTAGATGAGAAAGTAACCACCGTGCTCAACCATTTGCTGAAGTGTCCTTTCTCAATTCATCCAAAAAATGGAAATGTTGCAGTTCCAATCAGTGCAAAAACCATCGACCGTTTTCAGTTAGATCAGGTTCCGCGTGTCGAGTAAGTCTGATCTTTTCTAAATTTCCATTAAGCAAGTCGGTTGTTGTTTTTAGCAAGTTGTGCGCGGAGATGTCTAAAATAAACAAAGTGGACGAGACAACAAGTAAAGAAAATCGCAGACAAATGTGTATGTCGCACCCCACTTTTCTCTAATGCCCTTATCGTCGAGTTTTTTTCAGATTACAGGCAGAGCTCTTTGGCGCCGTACATTGAAGTCTTTGAAGCATTTGTATGTAATCTCTGCCCAAAATAACTTTATATGCAATCTTGCAAATTATTGACTCAGAATAAAATACTTGGACAACAACAACAGACTATCGATTTGGTTTCTTAAAGTTGTTGCCCGAAAACTCTTTCTAATTGCCTATTCTTTCTTTTCAGCAGCTTCCTTTTTCTTTAAGGCGCGGGCCCTTGTCTTCAGTGCATCACTCGAGACAATCTTGTCCATAACAAAGTCTGGGAGGTATTCAAACAAGAGTTCCGACTGAATCTGGTGGGGAAGGCCTACACAAGAATGGAAGAATTATGTATCTGGTAGTTGCTAAACCCTACATCCAGCAGTTTCCTCAACATGACCAATACTTCTCACAGCTGCCTTAACAAACGCTTCTGGGCTAACAGTAAAGAAGGATGTCTTGCGAATCTTTGACATTTTTGTTGCCACCAGCATTGGGCTGCAATTTGTTTACAACTTATTCATCTAGGCCAACTCAAAGTCTTGACTCACCAAACTGTCTGGATAACTATACCTAAAAATTAACCTAAGCGTGTAAAAGAACTTTTAGAAATTGAATCTGGGCATACCAGTGTCAGCGTACTCCTGAAAGTAAAAAGGATGTCACAAACTGCCATGTGAATAAAACAAAAACATTAACCTTTCTTAAAATAGAAGAGAGCCAGCACACATATTTCTACAAAGAGTTCTTGTAAACAGAAAACCCAATTTAAAACCCAAAATACCTTAGTCGCCGAGTAAATAGCCCAATAGAACATGGTGTGGCTGGAAACAATCAGAATAACAAACGCATTTTTTTTTTATAAAAGAACTACCCAGCTGCAGAGGAAGCAAGGTTTATCTAAAAAAAGTGTTATATAAATAAAAATGTACGAACACTTACCACAACACCAGCATTACGCTTGACCATCTGAGCAAGGACAAAAGCAGAGAGGACAGTGGTAGGCACCGTGTTGATCACTGTGATATCCGTCACTCGCTGAAGACCACCAGCAATCTTTTCAAAGCGCTCAGGATATTCGTAACTGAGTCCCACATTGTTCACTAAATTTTACATCTTTCGTTGGGTGCTTCTAAAGGCTGCTATACCCAGAACTCCAATCTCCAGTTCGTTGAGTTGAGAGAAGATTTTGGACCCATAGTCGTTAAGATTCGCGTTGGTAAAGTCGAAAGCAATGGTCTTGACATTGACTGAAGGATGCTTTTCCTTGATTTCACTAGCCACCTTGTCCAGTTTTTCTTGACTGCGGGAGATCAACACCAGTTCGAAACTTTTCTTTGCAAGCTCCTAAACTTGTATATAACAAAAAAAATTCAACTTGAACACGCAAACTTACAAAAGCATATGCCAAACCAATTCCATCTGTGCTTCCAGTAATCACTAAAATGTTAAAAAATTTAAAATGAAATGACTGTCAAATTGTGCAATATGACCCACCAGCCCACCTGGCGCCGGCAAGCACTTGGAGATTTTGAGGTACAGCGAATAGGAAGGGAAAAACAGTCACATAAAAAGAGCACCACAACTTGTAGGCCAAAATAGCCAGTACAGCGTAACCCACCGCGGTAGCAATGCACTCACAAACCATTGTTCTAACTGTAAATGATGAATTTTTATTTGAATGATTATTGAAGAAGACGAACCACACAATGCCATCGCTCATTGAAAATAAGCAGAAAACATGTTTTGAAATAAAACGACAGAAAAGGTAATTTATTCCTCTTGTCCAGCAATATTGCTCAAAGTATGTGGGAAATGTGATTTAATTAAATGCAAAAACAAAGGTGTTTACGTCCTTTGGCTACAGACTTGGACGTCTACAGTTTTTTAAATATGCACTTTGGGACGCTACTTGGTTATTCCTCCCCCCCCTCTCTTAAATCTAGTTTTCTAAAACTGCTTTTTAAGTAATAATTTCGGTACAAGGAAGCCAAAATAGTAACTTACAGGGGAATAAGGGCTGAATTGGGAAGGGAAAGTAGTAATAGGAGGCCACTTTTTGTAAAGATTGTTTAAGGATTTTAAATTATTTAAAGATCAGGACAAAAAGTGCTTCTAGACGCATTTATTTCTCAAGATTATTGTTCGGATTCATCTCACAGATAAGTCTATGCGCACATCTCAACTCCAAGCCTCCTTACGGGGGCTTGGAGTTGAGATGCGCACACAAACATACCTGAGACATAAAATCGGCGTATGGACGTTTCGTAAATATTTGCAAATGCAAATATTTGCGAAACGTCTATGCACCATAAAATCACTCGAGAACAAGCTGTGGATGCATGAAAATAGCATGCATGGCAGAGCTTCTTTATGCGGTAGGTCCCTGCAAAGGCTATGTTCAAGATCTTCTCTTTCCTTACAAAGTGGTCCTCTACTTGTCCCTTACACAAGGAAAAGCGTGGGCCTGGGGAGTAAATAAAAAGATGTTGAAGTGATAAATAGGCGAGCCAATCAAATTGTTAATGGCATAAAAACACAACCGCACACACGTCCGATCGCTGGGTTCTAGAAGTCCTAGGAGCAGAGCGTGTTTAATGATAAAATGGTACCACTTTGAAATGAAAACAATGAATTGGAAGATAAGGAAAATCAGCGTTTTCCACACAATGAACCAGTAATATAAGAAAGAGAGAACTAGGGCAGCTGAATAACATAGGAATAGACCAGTGGGAAATGTTTTTGGGTTGGATGTAAAGGTATAAAAAAACATAAAATGGTTTATAGTATAAAATTATAGGTAAAATTATAAAAATTATAGGTAAAATTGCCATTCTACGTCTTTGGTATAAACTTTATACCAAAGACGTAGAATGGCAATTTTACCTAGAATGTTGTCGGACCTGGATAATGCCCCAGAGTAATTTAACTAAGCACACTTTGGCTACGAAATAGGTAAAGACGAGGCCGTAAGTGTCAGCTACATTATTCACTCCCAATTTTTTAGCGTGTAGCCCTGGATTTCCTCTCTCCAATGTGGTATTAACTGACTCAACTTTTTTGGAAAAAATTGGAGAAAAAAGATATTGAATGGAAATACCCCTTGCTCTATTCAAATAAAGAAGACTATAAAGAAATTTACTTGTGTTGGCTTACTTGTGAGAAAGCTACTTGTTTGATGGAAAACCTTTTGATTTAAAGTTGTTGAGACGTTAAGTTTTCAAATAAAGTTGAAAAAATTGAACGAAAATCAGCGAAGAATCATAAACAGTTTGAAAAGGGTGTAGCACCATTGATAAATGTGTTTTTGGTAAGTGGTACTTTTGGCAAGAAATCTTTTTGGTAAGAAATTTTTTTCGTAAAGGTACTTTTGGTAAGAATTTTTTTGGTAAAAAACGTTTTGGTAAATGGTTGTCTTGGTAAGAATTCTTTTTGTAAACTGTGATATCGGTAAAATTGAGTTTCTTAAGCAATTTGTGTGATAAGTATTGTTCTTCGAATTAACTATTTTTTGAAAATTTTGCTTTTATTGTGCTTCTTTAGTCGCATGCTATGCGAAATTTTTTGTGTTTTTGTGCGTCGTGTCATTTTCTTTTTTAGATGGAAAAGCGAAAGCAAGGTGCAGTCACACTGCAAGTCAAGAAAGCGATCATCGAGGCAGCTGCATCAAACAATAACTGCATCGAATAACAAGTCCGATTTGGCCAAGAATTTTAAGATTCCATGCACAACACTCAATGGGACTGTCAAGACAAGGATGCGATTTTGAAAAAAGGCGATCGAACAAGGTGGCTGTGCAAAGTGGCTGAGCTCGATTCAGGTCAGGAATGCATAATAGTGGAAGAAGCGCTCGTCCTATCAATCAATAAGCCAGAAGTCTAAATCTTTTGGTGAGCGGCGATTTTGTGAAGGTAAGCATTTGAAATTTGTGGAAATTGTTGGAGTAAAGCTTTGAGTAGATCAATATGAATATTTTAACTTAACAAAGCTTACTCGCGATAATCCGTCACTCTCGATAACACGTCACCTTTCGTCAGCGCCCAGGCGTGACGGGTCATCGAAATTTGACTATATTAAATTTCTGATTCTGCACATGATTTTTCCTTATTTTTCGGAAGTGAAATGGCTGTCCTTAAGAAGAAGCACGAAAAGAAAGCGAAGAGCACTCTCAGCAGGGTGGTCACATGTGAATACAGCATTAATGTACAAAGGCGCACTAATGGAATGTAAGTTCTACTTTTTTCAGTTTTTCGTCTGTCGCGCCTCCGAGTCAATCAGCACTTCCTCCAAGCTCTACAATGTGGTAACCCACGTGACGGTCAAACAGTTACTTCATCAAACCGACTGACCAATGTGAACGTTAAAGTGAGGAATGATGTGTGCCAAAAACAAGATTTCTTGATCAAACCGAGAACAGGATATTTATTACATTGTCCATTGTAGTTTATTGCTGTTTTCTACAAATAAAAGTGCGCAAATAATTATCTTTTCTAGCGCGATTAACCTTTGGGTTAAGATCTCTTAATTAGTACAGGAAAAAGTGTTTCAGAGCCTGAAAGTGAAAGAAATCCACATCAACTCGACACCCACATGGTTTGGTTAGGGGAGAGACCCTCCATCAAAGTTTTAGCTGGCGCATAAATGAATTCTAATTAGTAAAGAAGGAAAAAAAAACCTAACAAAAATAAACGAAATAGGCATCTGCATCGACCAAGTGGGCTTGGTTTAGTGGCCTTAGTCCACTCGGTTTAGTTAGTTGATTGCTAATATTGGTGTGAGATACCCAATGAACATTTGTAAAACTCAAAATCGTT
>BBSZ01013430.1:1626-13633 GCA_000981365.1 Subanguina moxae
TCCCCCACCAAATCGATTTTTCTAAAAGTGTTTAAAAACCATGTTTAAGCAATAAATTCGGTAGTAAGAAGCCAAAATAGTGAGTTAGAGGGGAATAAAATAGAGGGGAATCTTCAAACCTACTCGGTTATACCCCCGTCCCCAAAAAATACTTAGGTTTTCTAGGTACGAAAGAAAATCTTGAATATAGTTTCCCTTACAGGCACCTACCGCATAAAGAAGCTCTCCAGTCATTTATTTGTCAGGCTTGGATGTGTGCGCGTCTCAACTCCAAGCCCCCGTCACCCCCGTAAGAGGGCTTGAGAGTTAGAGATACGAACACAAACATACCTGCGAGATGAATCCGAGCAATACTCTTGATCAAATAAATGCATCTAGAGTCACTTTTTGCCCTGGTTCAGTAAGGGAGACGGGTGAATGGCCCTTCAAATTAGTGGCCTCCCATTAATACCTTTGCCTCCCAATTCAGCCCATATTCTCCTCTAAGTTACTATTTTGAATTCCAATTTATTTCATATCGAACGTGGAACTGGAAGGTAGGCAAAAATCATGAAAAGATCAATCGCGGAAAGAACTCAAAAATGATTCAAATTGCCAGCACTGCACTAAAGGCTTAGAGTAGGTTTTCCCTTAGGCTTTGGTTAGGTCTAAGCCTAAGGGAAAACCTGCCCTAAGCCTGTAGTGGTGACGCAGGAATTTAAATTTCGAAAGTGCCGTGACAAGCAAGTTTCCTGCCCCTTTAAGCACTTTTAGAAAACTTGGTTTTTTTTTTTGGGGGGGGGGTATTTCCTAGTAGCGTCTATTTAATTTTTTGGTTGATATTGTAGGAAAAATATTTAGGCCAGTATTATAAAAACAATAACGAACAATTAATGCTTAGTCAACTTCTCAATGCGCACGAAACCTATCCTGTTGTTCGTTTGATATATTACATTTGTCTAGAAGTTGACAGGGAGATTAATGATGGTCAAAATCTGCGGATTTTTTTATATGACGAAGACACTACTCCTAGAGATATTATACTTCATGCTGAATCTCGCCTAGGCAAACAAATTGGTCCTTATGTTATAATGAGAGAGGACAAAAATAAGAGACCCATTAAGCTGGACTCTGCGATTACATTGAAGGAACATGGGATCACCTATGCCCATCACTTGAAGTTGGTTAAAGGCAGGCCGATTATGTAAGAAAATAGCTTATATCCCTGAATATAGCTTTTCCCACTGGGCACAGCCGCATAAAGAAGCTCTGGTATGCATGCTATTTCCATGCATCCAAAGCTTAGGCTTAGGCTTCAAGCCTTTGTCGCCCTCATGCTTTCCAATTAATAATTCTTGGGACGAAGGGCTGTATAGGGGAGGGTGTTGTATATTAAAATCTTAGCTACAATTTAAGTTGTAATTCGCCTAAGACTTGTCTGGAAAAAATAGATTTAATACACAATGCCAAAAAAACGATTTTGAATGGGGGGGGCGTTCTATTGGAGAGAATATGGCACGGTAGTTAAGTAAAAGTGTGAGCTATCCATTCAGATATGGACAAAGACTGGATCTGTTGGAATTTACAGTAAGGGACGTTATGCGCCCCATTTCTAGTACTGTCCAAGTGTTGGCCAACGCTAAAATGAGAGTTTTGTTCAAAGAAATAGCTAAGCGGCTAGGTATAAAACACTGGAGTTTAGTGGAGTTGGTATTTAATGGTATTACATTTTACTTTTCTTCTTTTTTTATTATAAGAACAAAATATTTAGACGGAACTCCTATAACAGCTAAAGCTGTTTATCAACAACCAGTTTGTGCATATTTCGGTGAACCCCTCCCTATTGTTCATGTTGTATATTACATTCGTCTAGAAGTTCCTAAAATCTATGGTCAAATTTTAAAAGTTGAGTATAACCGAAGTACTAATCCTACACATGTCATACAATGGTTTCGTCAAAATATAGGCAAAAAGATTGGTTTCTTAGTTATAAAAAAAGACCAACATGGCAACTTCACCATCCCACTGTCCAACAATATTCCATTGGTGAATCAAGGAGTCAACTATGCCGATCACCTGAAGTTGATTGAGGAAAAATAACCTTTTTCCACTTCTATACGCCAGTGAGGCCTTTAATCAAATGAAGCTTAGTTGTATGCCCGCCTATCACAAGTGTTGCAGCCAACTCTTTATTTTACAAATAAGAAACAAAAAAACGACAAGAGTCTACTAAACAATTCACTTTCTCTATTGGGTGACGCAAGAGCTCGTACGAATTTATATTTAAACCTTATTTTTAAATGTACTCTTTCCCACAAAGTGTTTAGTACCATTGAATAGTATTTTTTCTCTTCTTTCATTTCGTATGTGACGTTTTTTTGATATTCATTGCTTTTATTTTTCAGAATGAGCGATTTAAGATCTGCTATTGGCAAGCTTCATCGTGAAGGAAAGCGTCAATGCGAGATCGTTCGGATTCTCGGTGTTCATGAAGCAACGGTTCGGAAGGTGGTTAAACGATTCGAGGAGACAGGGAGCAATGCGAATCGAGCCAGAAGCGGAAGACCAGCAACCTCTAACAATCGAGAAAACCGACGAAAGATCAACAGGAAGTTGCGTCACTTCGGAGGTCATCGAGAGAGCCATCTCCATGCAAAAAAGCATTCGAACCGTAAGCTTGCCAAACAGCTTAAAATTTAAGAGAAGTCTGTTCGTCGTCTCGCAAAGGATTTGAAATCAAAACCCCTCATTCAATGAAGAAGCGAAAAGAAAGCGACTTGTTCGAAGCCGAGTTTTCCTCCGTTGATTCGCCGCTGATCTCCATCGTCAAATCTTGTTCACGGACGAGAAATGGTTAGATTTGGAGCAAACGAAGAAATCTCAGAACGACCGGATCCGTTTTAAGGATCCTCTCCCAGCAAAAGTTCGGATCGTTCAGCGTGCTTAGAAGCCGAAACAAGTGATGGTTTGGGCAAGAGTGGATATGATAAAGAAAGCAATTGATAATTTCCCAAAACGTCTTCGTTGTTGTATTGCGGCCGAAGGTGGCCATTTTAATCATTTGCTGAAACAAAGTAATACACCGTTTAAAAGCTTTTTGTCTGCTCTTTAAAATGGCACCAAACACTTGGTGGGAAAGAGTACATTTTATCATTAATGTTTAAATTTTTGTACGAACTTTTGCCTCACCCGATAATTTTAATTGATTTTTTGACTTCTCCATAGTAGATGTAGTGCTTTTCGGTTGTCTTGCTTTTCTATAGAATAAATTTTTCTATTTGCTTTACAACTATTCTTTTATTCTTAAACTGATAAAGAAATAGCTCAGATATAAGGAAAAAAAAGAGAGAGGCTTTACGGTATATAACATTTTGGAATTCTGTCGATTTGCTGTACAATTTTGCTTACAAATATGATTGGATCTGCTCTTTCTAATGCAGCACCAGTCGAGTTTTACACTTCCTAATCTTTGTACAGCAGGGGAGGGGCTATATAATAGTAGCGCCCGAAATCTTATTCTTCTGTCTTTCTGCTTTTTGAAGATTACCAGTAATAATTAGTTGCTTGTTTTTCTATTTTCACATTTTTTCTGCCGCTATGTGTGTGTATTCGTCTCTTTCTCACACATGCGGAAACAAGAGCATAAAGAAAATTTTGAAGCGAACCATAAGGATTTTGTTTTTTGCACTGCTCCTTGAAGGGATTGCTGGAATCTTTTTATGGTTGCAGAGTGATCAGAATTTTTCATTTCCCCTCTTTCCTTTGTATTCCTATACACAGTGTTTTCTTCACACCACAACTCCTACTTTCAAGAATAAAGAAGCATATGCGCCAGAGAACATCCAATTTATTGGATCATCTCCTTGCTCCACAATTAAGGGTGCATGTATTCCAATTGCAATCAATAATTTTCGACTTTCACACTTTACGCTATAGTTACTTGACACCTTCTTGAGGTCCTTTTTTCCATTTCTTCTAAAATTTGCTAATGGTTGTGATCTACTCTGCTTTGTTTGCATTTTCCATTGTACTTTTGGTAAGAGGTCGGTTTTTAATTAATTATACGTCCAATTTTCTAAATACGAGATGGGGTATGCCTGCATACTGTGATATAACCCCCGATAACTTTTTTTCAAAAAGTGTTTAACCCCTCTATATCAATTCCTATACGCTAAAAAATTATTTTAAAGTTAGTTTAGCACACTTTCATACCAAAAAACGAGCTAAAAAAGATTTAACCAAAAATTTACTTTTTGTCTTGGTCACCCACGGTAAACTATCTTATATTAGGGCATTCTACCACGTTTTGGTTACTAGAGCTGGGTAAAAGAAGTATTTAAATGCATTTATGGTCAAGAATCTTGATCGGATTCATCTCGCAGGTAAGTCTGTGCGCGCATTCAAATCCTCAGAGCCTCCTAGGCATAGTAGGCTTGGAGACTTGGGGCTGAGATGCGCACACACATGTCTGAGGCAGAAATAACTCGAAAATGACTCTATATACAGTCGAACCCCGCTATAACGGAATTCAAGGGACCGAAAAAAAATTTCGTTATAGCGGGGTTCCCGTTATAGAGGGGTCCGTTATAGCGGGGTTCGACTGTACATAAAACATATGCGCCAGAGAAATATGCATACCAGAGTTTCTTTATGCGATAAGTCCAAAATTTGGTTAATTAAAAAACTTCCGTAATATAATATGAGAATGCCCTACAAGAATGCCCTTGGCGGATGGAGTTAGGTTATGTCTCAGTGGACTCCGAGACGGCTTCAAAACAAAATTTATTTTAAGCATTTCTAAGACTTTTACAAGCCTTTGTGGAGATCATAACAAATAATTATATTGAGTACTGGAATGTTAGAGAAAAAATTACAGTGCAAACGAGAATTTGTTTAAGAAATCACCTACACGCGGATTAAAAACTGTACATCAAAACTGATGAAATTCACACAACAAGATGAAACCCACAAAGTGAGGTAAAATTTACATTACCTAAATGTTAGGCACATCTCACTTTACACCACATTCACTTCAAGCGTGAGCATGAAACTCAAATGAGGTTTTTCGAGTTTAAGTTTTGAAAAAGGTAGACAAACACTTGAATAGCATCACCAAACAGAGAAATAAATAAAGCATTTGCAAAAAATAAAGTTATCCACAGCAAACAAGACGTCATGATTTTCTTCATCTATTCTCCGTTTGCCTCCAAACTTTCTCTCCAAAAGAACTTGAAAAGTGCCCTTTTGTAGATCAATATCGATCAAATATTTAATTTTAGTGAATAAAATCACTAATAATTACAGAAACTGCGTCAAGAATTAGACGTATTCTAGAATTTTTTCATTTGGAATTCACTGAGCATTCTCATGACCACGAGAATAGCCAAAAGTGGCAGGGCAGTTTTGCTGAAATTTGTTGTTGAGTCTAGCGATATGTAAAGAAACCACACCTGACTGACTTGAAAGGGCTCAGCATCAGTAGGAATCTTAACGTCCAAGAAATTCAACGGAAGACCCGCATGATGATTATCAACAGAAGAGATGGGAGGCAATTTACTGGAAATCTCAATTTAAGCTCCAGCAACAACACAAAAGATCCCACCTAATATCCGCCAAGGATTCCTCTGTCAAATTCATACGAGCGGCGCTGGGCCTTGAGTAAGCTCTGAAATCAGCATTGCCATGGGCGATTTCCTTCTAAATATTTCGTTAGTGATTTATTATCCATCAAATTTCTTACGTGACGACTTGGGGAATAACAATGAAGAAGAATCGGTTCCTTCCCTTGACCAGGCAAACTCTTTAGTTGGTGAGAAAAGGTTTGACCGTTACGCCAATTTTGAGGAACAGGCTTAGCGATGAATTTCAGCGGTCTTCCTGACGGGGAAACTTCAACTGGAGTGAGCGTAAAATACTGCTGCTGGCCAGGAATATCACTCCCGTCTCCTATGATAGCAGACAGCCCATAGTTCTTCAATCAAAGTTTAAGAACTCACAAGAGAAAGACCTATAATGAAAATAAAAACCTTGCATGGCGACAGCGAGGCTGATGGAATTTGTGGCATGTTCGGCAACTCAGCAGGCTCCAGCACAGAATTGGCACTGTAGTGACGACGAACTAAAAAAGGGATAATTAACTCTTCACTGCATACAATTATGCCTTTTCCAACACTTACCAGGGCCAGACCTAAAGGGGGAGCCACGACTAGGAACAGCTGTTATTAGGGCTCTGTCCTCATTCTGAAAGTTTGAAGGCATTGCAAGAATTTCCCTCAACGAATCAAGGCTGTAATCACGAAGACGAACACACGTCTAAATGAATCAGAATATTAAGATTGACACATAATCAATTAACCAATTAATCAATCAATTAACTAGCAAACCTCAGATTTTGATTTCTTTCCAGCAGAAACACCCGAACCTACACAGGAAGCAATTTCCTGAAGAATGGCACAAGGCAATAAAACAATTTTTTCCTGATAGAAATAGAAAAGATACTTTCTGGGTGAACGGATCAGGGAGCTTGCTAATTTCGTATTCAGTGGTAGCAGCCCAATTGCATTTTCCTCTGCCATGCATTTCATTTTTGTTTTCGAAATACGAGTCATTTTTACTTTCGCCCCTTAAATTTTTCGGATTGCGAGCCTGAAAATCGTGAAATTAATTTAGGTAGACCTCAAAATTTTAAATAATAAACCAGAAGCCCAGTGCCAAAGACATCAGGAACAGTTTCGATATCGACCACTGAATCAGCAGAAAACACACGCGGGTTACATAATTTCTAAATTAAGTGGTACCGTAAATCCGGCGCTACACGGTTATAGCTTAGTTTCGGTTTTAGCGGCCCGAATAAAAAACTCAATCAAAAATAATAAATACCAAAGATGGATAATGGCACACGGTCTGACATGCAGTCTGCTCAAACTTCCTTGGAATCGGTAAAGCTAATCCACTTTGACTTTTGACCACAGACGCCTATATATTCATTGTTAGATCAGCCAAACTGAAAAATAAATAAATAAAACCTTAGGGCTTACACGCGCACAATTATTTGAATCCTCGCATAAATCTGGCACTTCAACGGAAACATTTACATTCACCACGACATGTTTACCATCGACAGAAAAATTCTTGGAATGTTTGACCTAAATATGAGACATCATAAACTGTTTGAAACAATCAACTAGCAAACCATGTCAATATCGACGAAAAACAAGAAGGAAGGAGAAAAGAGCAACAGCCGCCGAGAAAGAGAAACGAAAGAATGCCAGATCTCACGACTACTGCAATCACCACTAAAAATAAAAATTTTCGATGGCGCCCATTTGAAATTCAAATCTTATACAGCAGGACCTGCTGAGCAGGTAGCTGCAGGTGGTGATGATTTGATGTATTTGAGCAATCATTTCACAAATTTCGAGGTTGTGAATCGGCACTTACAAAAGCTTTCTAATGGGTTATACATTGCATTATACCCACTCCCCCCAACAAAATTATAACCCGCCGCCCTTTTAGGAGAGCAAGTATTAATTCAACATGACCAATCAACGGCTCCCAGTGAAGGAAAAATTGAGCAACTCTCTTCGTCCATGATCCATGTGGCCTCTAGTGATAAACGTGTGTACGGCAGGCCAACCCTTCAACCAAATTCTCAATCCCTGCCCAACACATTTGCTATCTTCGACAGGCAGCCTTGGGAAGTGAGAAGGAGAAGACTTTATCCAGGTGCATTTTTTCACACAAGACGGTTTTTGTGAAGACCGCCCATTTTTAGCAGTTCCACACAAGTCTTCTACTTCTCTGTCCGTTCAATTGGACGAGCCAGTCATAGAGGTGAAGATAGCAAGCACAAAACCCTTTGCAGCAAAATCACCCAGTAAATTTGAGAAAAATGAAGAGTCTGTTCATTCATTACACACCACCCAACTCTACAACATTCCCCTCATTGACAAAAGCACCAATTCTGTGCACCAGCAATTCCCTTCTAACTGGGAAGACAACGTCTCCAGACTCAACAAACAGCCGGGGTTGCAAAGCGAGCCTTTCCTAAGAGTCAGCGAAAGATTTGAGCGGATTCGCAAGAGAAAACCGGCTGATACTCATCAAGGTTTCTTAATTGCCGTATTTGCTCTGATAAGCACCTCTAAATTCAAAAAAATGTGTTTGTGGCATTGTGTTTTTGACCTATGCTCTGCTGGTGTCTTCTGGACTTGTTATATACCAAAACGTAGCCTAGAATCTAAGCTAAATTTTGATATACAAGATGCCCAGAAGACACCAGCAAAACATACATCAAAAACACAATGCCACAAACACATTTTTTTGAATTTAGAGGTGCTTATCAGAGCAAATACGGTACCCTCTTTCCTGTAATAAACGCCCCTTGAATTAAAAAAAATGTATTTGTGGCATTGTGTTTTTGACAGCAATTTTCTCGTTGACTCCGGCACATGTCATATATACCATAAAATAGCCGAGATTCTAGGCTACATTTTGGTATACCGTAAAATCTCTAATAATACCCCTCCCCCTAATTCAAAATCGTGTTTTTGGCATTGTGTTTTTGACCCACTTTTTCCAGGTGTCTCTCAGGCGGCTTACCACCCAAATTGTAGCTAAGACAATAAGCTACAATTTAAGTAGTAAATTACCTGAGAGACACCTGGAAAAAGTGGGTTAAAAATCAAAGCCAAAAACACGATTTTGAATTTAGGGGGGGGGGGGTATTATTAGAGGCTTTACGGTACAGTCAAACCTGGATAAGCCGACACCCCTAAATTCAAAAAATGTGTTTGTGGCATTGTGTTTTGACCTATGTTTTGCTGGTGTCTTCTGGGCATCTTATATTATATAAGTTATATACCAAAACGTAGCCTAGAATCTAAGCTAAATTTTGATATACAACATGCCCAGAAGACACCGGCAAAACATACATCAAAAACACAATGCCACAAACACATTTTTTTGAATTTAGGGGTGTCGGCTTATCCAGGTTTGACTGTATGACATTTTTTTTTATATATTTGGTATGTTTGGTATATGTGACGAAAGGTCAATTTTTTTGGCATATCATACGCAAAAAGTGGAAGCAACAGCGCGTTATTGTTAGCCTGGCATCAGTTTTTTATATAAACTTTCATACAATTTTAGTTTATGCGACTCATCGACGACACAAAAAGCGGAAAGCAGCAATGGAAACTGATATTCAGCAGCCCATTCAATATTCCTCGGCTGCTTCAGATGCAGCGGTCACAATGACTCCGCTGAGTGAGTTGGAGATCAAATCGGATCAGGACTTGCAGAAATATCTTCACCGAACAACTATGCGCACTGTCAACTACGGATCACTGGAGGCTACTACTACTACTACAGTGGGTTTAGCTCTATTGTATATTTTCTTAGATTGGCTGACATCAGATTCATGAAATTCATAAAAGCAGCATGCTGATGCCTGCCAGTGGCATGAAACTGCCGAATTTCGGTGCTGAATTTTGATTCAGCATCAAGAGCGATGCTATAGGATTGAAGGGCTGTATAAGGGTGGAGAAGGGACAAGAAAATGCATCTAGAGGCACTTTTTTACCATAGTTCAGTAAGAAAAACATGGTAAAAGGACAAATTATTTTTTCAGCCAATTGCATTGATTGGTGCCCGCCAGCCTTCCTCCTCTATTCTTCCCCCTTATCCACACTCCCCTCCTTTGGCGCAAAATATGCCTCCTCTGACTGCTTCAAGTTTCCCACCTTTTGCACAATCCGGCGGTTCATCAAAAGCAGCAGCGGCCAATGCTCAGATCAGCAATGGTAACAAAACAGAGCAATATGAACAATTGGGATGTGGATTTGACTTGATTTCCCAGTCTTGCAAAGACGTCTTTGGAGTGAGTGTTTGCAACTAAAAGGTGGTAATAATAACTTGTTGTTCAGATTGGCTGGTGTCAGCAATGTCATGATTTTGGCAATATCTTCTTGCACGACTGCAAATGCACTTCTGGTATTTTGATCTTGCTAGTTGTATACACTTCGGGCCATAATTATAACTCCCCTCGGATTTAAACGAGTTACCGTATTTCTTCTAATAATTCACCCGTCTCTAATAACTCACCCCAAAAATTTACGTTTTTTAAACATTCATTCCAATTTTCATTTGTCTGCGGTTTAGTGTATTTCTTTCTTTGAGACTGTGCTGAATAAATTTTTGTTTTAGTTCATAGATGGTCAACGAAGATATAATCGAACTGTCGGATGCCGAAGGAGGGGAAGCAAGCACGCCAAGAAAGCTAAAGTCGCATACGAATGAGTTTAAGTTAAAAGTGATTAAGCACGCTGAAGCCGTTTTCAATACAAATGTTGCGATAAAGTTTGCCGTAAGCAAAAGAACTGTAATGGATTGGGTCAAAGTCAAAGACAAGCTGATGCATCAGACGTAATTTTTACATTTTCTTTATATGTTGCGTATGTTTTTGTAGTGAATCGTTATTCATCGGAAAGAAAAAGAAATGACTGTTTGGTGGAGGCAGAAAGCTCACGTTTGCAGATCTTGACAATCAGTTGGCTCAATGGATTCGGCAGCATACGGAAATGAAGCACCGCATTTCAAGAAGAATTATCCAACAACAGAGAGAAGGAATGTTCAATGCGGATGTAGATGGAGTGCAATTCAAGGTTTTTTATTTTCTGCTTTGTCTTGTTTACTACGGTGTACTTTAGGCAAGTTTTGGATAGCTAGACAAATTCCTCAAGCGTCACAACTTCCGCCTTCGTGTACCAACAGCCGTTTGCAAAAAATACTCACATTTTTCGGAATACCCTGTACTTTTAAAAATTGTCTTACACTCGGCAAAAGCAATAAAAGTACAGAAAATAACTCACCCGGGTGAATTATTAGAAGAAATACGGTACCTTCTTAAAATTTCAAGTTCTAGCTTTTATTTGTATTCCAGTGACTGGTCTGTATGTAAACGCTATGAATGCGTTCGCCTCAGCAGCGGCTACTGCCAACGCAAATGCTGCCTTAAATGCAAACATTGCCAATCAAACATTAATTCAGCAATTGCCCCACCAACAGCAGCCGCTGACATCCTCAGGTTTTGCTCCTCAACCGTTCAACTCAGGTATTTAGTGAATACTTTGAGCATATCCAAAAAAAATACAAATTTGATTGTATTTGCAGCGCCGTCCAGCTTTTCGCCCAGCAACGGATTTGCTCAACAGCTAGCGGTGGCTGCAGCCAATCCATCTCCTCCCCCATTGTTGCCCTCTTTCCCCTACAGTCAACAACAACCCGTTGGAGTGTATAGAGCAGGCGAGTTCGCTCACGTTGCCTCACCAGCAGCCAGTGCAGCAGCCCAGGCATCTCACTACTACTCATTAACACCCCAACAAGTGGCCTCAGTCCAGCAGTCCTCAAATGCTTACTGAGATGGGCTGAGTGGAGGAAATCACTTGTATAAAATATGTTTATTTATTTTTATAATTAAAAAGCCGTTCAGTAACGAAGTAAATCTCTTTATGATGGAAATGACGAGAAAGATAAAGCAAAATAGACTAGATGATTTGGCACAGATTAGATATGAACAATTAAAAGTTGAGTTATTAAGGTCTACCGCGTCCAAGAAGTCTATGGGGTCTACAGTGAGTATTTCAGTAACGCGGTAAGCATTGTTTTAGGCTCAGACCAGGTGCGTGCAACGGGCCCTATTGTTGTAATGAAAAAGCGGGTAGCCAAACCCAGTGGTTTCACTGACCACTGAGCCATGCATGCCACTTTTAACGCATATAACACCATTTGTTAGATGAGATGTTATACGAGACGGCATATAACACCTCCCCACCTCTTAGAATTTTTGAGGCATCTCAATTTCGTATAGCCCTAAATATGGACATCTCAATTTCATAGTAGTCTTATGTGTACATATGGTGCATAGACGTTTCGCAAATATTTGCAAATGCAAATATTTGCGAAACGTTTCGCAAATTTTTGCATTTTTAAATTTTATAAATTTTGCCTTGGTCCCCCAAGCTCTTTT